>VZRJ01008284.1:601370-633541 GCA_013397565.1 Ptilonorhynchus violaceus
TTTTTTTTTTTTTTTTTTTAATCTTTCTCCCAGCATCCCAACACCTCTCTGTACAGCCCTGGGAAAAGCCAGGCGGCGATGTGGCGGCTTGGGCTGCCCTCTCTCGGCATTGGCCGCGAGTTGCACTGAGCAAAATCCCCCGAGCTAGGAAAAAACCCCCAAAAATCTACGTTTCTTGACAGCATCTTCCCCCTCCCCGCTTGAGAAGGGCTGGTTTAAAGCTCTTCCAGCCCCTCCCTTTACCCCTTGGCACTCAGATTCCCTGTTTCGAGGTCAGGGACCATATTGTGACTCGGAGATTGGGGCACATCTGCCCGCCAACTTCCTTAATGAACCTTTTCCATCTCGCCTCTGGCCCGGCAGCAGCTCCCGGACGGCCCTTGCGGGAGCAATTAAGGATTTACTTTTTTTTTTTTTTCCCAACGTTTGTGGCTGTGACCTCCTGCTGGCCCCGCCGACGGTGGGAAGGGCTGCAGAGCACGCGTGATAAGGCACGAAATCCCCCGGAGCTGGGAGGGCACGGGGCTGGATGGAGCGTGGCACGTCCCGCCGCTCCCTCCTGGCTGCGGCATCTCATCAGCCGGGCGGAGAGAGGGCACAGCCCAAGGTTAAAAACCAGCTTTTTTTTTTCCTCTCTCTCTCTTTTTTTTTTTTTTAAATATAAATTTGGTGAGTATTGATCTGGTCGACTTCTCTGCAGCCTGCTGGCTTTTCCCTCTGCGTGGGGGCACACAATGCCAGACCCCAGCCCTGCCTGGGGTTTTCTTTTGCCATATTTCCGTTCTGTTATGGGTTGTGGTTTTTTTTGCTGTGAGGGCTTTGCATTTGCAGGGAAGAGTTCTGGGGGGATGCAGCTCATGGAGGGCATCTGGGTCACCCCATGAGCAGCCTGCTCTGGTGGAAGGTGCCCTGCCCATGGCAGGGGGTTGGAACCAGATGGGCTTTAAAGTCCCTTCCCAAACTGCTCCATGATTCTGTGCTGGTAATGCAGCACACACTGGGGATCAGCGCCTTTCCTTGGGCTCTGGAGCAAAACCAGCTCCAGAGAAATATGGGATTTTTTTTTTTTTTTTTTTTTTCTGAAGCAAAGCCTTCCTAGACTCACTCCACGGCCAAGCACCCTCTGGTATCCAGGGCTTGAACCTGCTGCTCCCTGTGGGAGTGGGTTTGGGTGTGCCAGGTCTTTGCAGGGGCGGTACCAGGAAAAAGAAAACTGGAAGTGCCGTCATCTGACCTGTTTTGGAAAGAGCCGTGTGGTTTCCAGGCACCCCTATCTCCGAGGGGCCAAAGGACACGCTGCTCCCTGTCCCCGTGTTTGTCACACAGCCCCGATAAAATGGCCCCTGAGTGCCAATTTCTCTGCTGGGTTTCTCTCGGGGCCCCTTATCAGGATGGCAGATAAGATAATGTGAGGCTGAGAGAGTGGATGTGTCAGGTGAAAAAGTAAACACTGCGCTCTGCGAGTCCCCTTCTGCATCCACGGGTTTGCTGCAGCAACAGCCAAGACGCCTTCTTCCCTTTTCCAATTTTTTTTTTTTACAGAGCAATGATCTGTTCCTGATGGGGACAAAACCAGAGAGCTGGGGGTGTAAACACCGCTGTTTGTGAAAATTCCCACCCAGGAGCTGCTCCCTGGCTCCTGCCCGGCGGGGCTGGGTGTGGGGCTGAGGGCACTCCTTGGCCGGGGACTGCACTGCGGCTCAGAGCCAGCTCCCAGCACCGGGAACACGCTCCAGTGATCCTCGTGGAGCAGTGGCTGCACATCCTGCTGCCACCCTGAGCTGGTGGTGACGTCCCCTCTGCCATGGACTGCACACCTGGATCCAGGGAAAGGACCCCTGGACACCGCCCATGAGGCTGCAAAGCTGAGGGGATGTTTTAGCTCAGGCCTGAGACTCCTCAGTGCATCCCTCTCTGGCTGGTTGGCTCACAGGAATTCCCTGTTTTACTCCATCACTGCCCTGGACACCCTGTTCCAATGCTTGGCCACCCTTTCAGTGGAGAAATTTTCCCTAATATCCAACTTTAACCTACTCTGGCACAACTTGAGGCTGTTTCCTGTCGTCCTGTCCCTTGTTCCCTGGGAGCAGAGCCTGACCCCCCCCGGCTGCCTCCTCCTGTCAGGGAGTTGTGGAGAGCCAGAAGGTCCCCCCTGAGCCTCCTTTTCTCCAGGCTGAGCCCCTTTCCGAGCTCCTTCAGCCGCTCCTGGTGCTCCAGACCCTTCCCCAACTCTCTTCCCTTCCCTGGACACGCTCCAGCCCCTCGATGTCTTTCTTGTGGCGATGACCCCAAAACTGACCCCAGGACTGGAGGTGCCCCAGCAATGCCCAGCGCAGGGGATGGACACTGCCCCGGTCCCTCTGTCCACACCATTCCTGTTACCAAAGATGCTCCTGAGGCCACAGTCAGCAACACACCCAGGACAACGCCTCCAGGATAACGCTGCCATTCCAAAACCCCTTCCTACCCTCTGCAGGCCGGGAGCAGACCCCTCTGCTCTACAGAGGTGACCCGGAGCCGCTCCCGGGAAGGGGAAGGGGCCGGGGGGGCTGCGGCTGCCCGGGCTGCTCCATCCCTGGGCGCTGCTGCCATCTAATGCACGGCCAGCTCCCGGCAGGAAACGTGTAAAGCTGATTTTGGGAGCTAAGAGACAGAAAGAATGACCCCCTTTCTCCAAGGGGTGTTGTTTCCGCGGGTAAATGATGCTCCTTCCCCAAGCCCCAGCGTGGGGAACCTTACGGATAACTGCGAGGAGGATGCAGGGTAGCCTGGAATGTCCTTTCAGTCGATCCTTTTGGCTGAGCACACCTATAAAAAGCAGGAAAAACACCCCCCAGCTCACCACGGCCGGGACTTCAGTCCTGCTGGAGCTGCTCCCCCCTGGTCTTCTTCTGGTGGGGAGGGTAGAGTTGATTTCTTGGAGACAATCGTATCATGAAATCATCCTGGAATTATTTGGGTGGGAAGGGACCTTAAGGAACACCTCATTCCATGGGCAGGGACAACCTGCACTAGATGGTGGTTGGGATGATGGGCTGGATGGGAGATCTGTGTGTGGAGTTTTTTCCAAGCCAGATCTTTATTAATCTCTGTATCTGAGCGGTGTTGCTGCCTGTAATCACTTTTTATTTATTTAATACTCACTGAAGTGCTCAGGACAGGTTCCTTCCTTCTGCAGAGGGTTATTTTTTTTCCATATTGCTTTATATTCACACTCATCACTCCCCAAAATGAGTGTGCCTGTATATGAAATGGATTAAAAAACTGCTCTTGTCCTTCCCAAAGAGACCCTCAGAGCGGGGTCTAATCTCCTGAGGGTCGTCCAAGAGATTTTGGTGATTTTACATTTCTGTGAAGGGTGCAGAGGATGTGGGGTCTGTGTGGCTGGACACAAATTAATGCAGTTTGGTGGTCACAACATTTGGGGTGGCCTCTGTCTTTAGGAAAGGTGCAGCTCACCTGGGGGGTGAGGGGGGCAGGGATGAAGGATGCTGACACATCCAGGGCTGATGGGCCATGGGCTCGTGGGCCCCAACCAAGGAGCTTCCTGATGACTGTGCCAAAAATCAGTGCTAAAATCCCTTTAGTTGCCACAAAGAATTTTAGCTCTGTGCAGGTCATGGTGCTCCTGGTGGGAGCTCCTGGACCTCGTACCAGCCAGTGTGACCCCAAAATCATGCAAAAACCAGGCAATTGGGCATTGAAACAGTTTGTGGCCTCCAGGCTTTGTCCCAAGTAGGAGAAAAGCTTTTTTCCTTTATTTTTAACTTCACCACTCCAAAGCCCTCACCTGCACACATAGGTTTGGTGGTCACCGGACATCCATCCACCTTCCCTGTCACTTCTTTTGCACCTCCTGCCAGGAAACCACTTTTTTTTTGTCTTTGCACATTGCTTTGGATCGGCCCAACGTAAAAAGAGGTTTTCTCCAACATTTGATGAGCAGATGTTTATAATTTGTGGCTGAAGCTCATTGTGAAGGGACGGTGACCTGGAGTCCCCCGTCCTCTGCAAGGCCACGGTCACACTATGCAAGGGGGACCTTTGAGAGGGGACAGATGTGTTGGCAGAGAGCTGTGGGGATGAAATCATGGAATTCTGTGCTCTGGTGCTCCCCAGGGCCTGGCCAAGGCTCCCTGGCACCTCGTCCCCTGCCAGCAGGCACTGGCCGAAGCCATGGCTGTGTGCAGAGGGATTAGGTAACACCAGCTCTGTGTTTGGGGTCTGAGTGCTCCTTTCAATTTAGCTTAACTCGGTGAGGAATTGACTTAAACTAGATTGATATAAGCCACTCTTAAAAGATTTAAGCCCCATCGTAAGAGGATGTGCTCATGGGTTTACACTGTATTAACCCAGGCTTTTAAATAACAGCTCCAGGCTAGGTCTATACTTGGTTTCTACACCAAATTATTGCAGCTCAGGCCTGCCTGGTGTTTTAATTGAATCAGTGGAAAAGGTTCATGTGGATTCACTTACACTGATGGGGAATTGTCTTACAGTGGGATAACTCTGGGAGTCGGCCAGCTCTCCCCAGAGTGGGAATGAGGAGGGCCGCGTGCTCGGAGGGAGGAGGGTCTGTGAACCCAGGTAGTGCTTAATGTATTTTAATCGGCATGAGGAAGAAAGAAACCAAAATTCCAATTAAAAAAAATCGACAATTAACCCCCTTCACTTCTTCCTGTGGCCAGCAGCCTCTGAAAAGGAGGGAGGACAGAGGTGTCCCCATTCCTGGGGCAGACGGAACACTTGGCTGGGATGGAGCAGCAATTCCTGTTGAGAGGGGTCGTTCTCCCACGGTTTCCAATGCTAAACCCAGGGATTTTGGCTAACACTTGGTTTCTACCACCGTGCCCACCCCTGTGCCAGCACCTCGCCCTGCTCACAGCTCTGGCTGGGGGAGATGTCGGTGGCGCACCGGGGGAAAGCTGCAAAAACAGCGAGTTTTGGCTAATCCCTCTCCCAGCAAAGTGTATCCCTTGCACGAACACGCCGCTGCTCTCTAATAGTATTAATAATTCTCCCTTTATTTCTCACTCAAACACTCTCGGAAGGATCATCCAATTTAAGTCACAGCTTCTCTCGTTAGCGCGTGTCACCACGAGAGGGCAATAAATCATCTAATTACAGTGATGGAGCCGCCGTCCTCTCACAAAGCCACCCATGATGAACTTAAATGGATTTTAAACATTAATATAATAGGCATTTAGTAAAGAATGGGAAGGGAAAAGAACATTTTAAACAAGCCAGCAGGTTCCCCTGAATGTATTTGGGATGCGGGGCTTGGATTGGCCACCAGACCCATCCTGATGCGCGGCCGCTGGAATTGGAGCCGGGGAAGGGAGCCCTGCCTCTTTGAGATGCTAATTCAGGTAAAAGCTCATTTTGAGGAGTGCAGACGTACTGACCCTAATGATTCGCAGCTATTTGGAGAGCTAATGGAGGGTTACTAATTTCAAAGCATATCAATCTCAAAAAAAAGGGAAAGGAGATGGTTCCTTAGCCGGCTGTCCTGAGGGATGTCTGGGTGCTCCCTGGTCCCTTCCTGAGCCATCCGCTGGCCCCACGTGCCAAAATGCTCTGCTACATCCACCACTAAGGCCTGGCCCGGTGGAAGCCAAGGAAAAGCCACTTTATCCCCCAGGGTGATGCTGTCAGGAACGGGTACTCTAATCCTGGTGCTGTAACCCACAGCCACTCTAACCCAGGGCAGCATTTTTGCTGTAAAAAGGCCCCACTCTTTCCTTTATCCCCCAGGGTGAGGCAGCAGGGTCCTGGTGGGTGTTCTGTGGCCCCAAATGTGGTATGAGCAGAAGGTTCCCACCTCTTGTGAGATGAGTGCTTGGGGTGACCTTGGCTGGTTTCTGCTCAGGAGCTGCTCAAGGGGTAAGGATGGGAGATGTCCCTGAGTCACCCAGCCTTGGTGAAATCTTGTCTTGGCATTCATCTCTCTCCTCAATGCCCTCATGTTCCCAGTTTTCCCAGCTTCCAGATGCCAACAGGGCATCTACCCATGAGGCAGGAGCAGAAACCCATTAGAAACATCCACTGAAAGGCAGGGGGGATTTAAGGATTCCCATTCTTGGTCGGATGAGGCATCGAGCTGGTGTTTGGCTGTGACACTTGGAGATGGGGAGAGACCAGAGCTTTTGTGCAGGAATCCAAAATGACCCCTGGGTGAACCAAGGTCAGAAATGAGCAGTCACAAGTTCTCAAAGCCCAGGGCTTCTGGGTCCAGTTAAGAGGACAAAATTAGGCAAAATTCACAAATATGAAGTAGAGGAGAGATGGGAAAGCAGCGGCACTGGGGGCCGGGTTGTGAAGGCAGAGCAAATCACAGCCTAAGGCTGATGTGACAGCAAAGAAAAACTTATTTGGGGGATTTATAATAAAGAGAGTCACATGTGAGACCTGGTAGGGAGTGGTCCTGCCTCGTGTGCTCCCACCAGGCACGAGGGGAAGCCTTGTGTCCAGCTCAGGGCTTCAAAACATTGTGAGCCACTTGTAGGGAGTCCAGAGGGAAGGAACAGAAGGGATGCTGGGCCATAGCTGGTGAGGGGAGATGGGCTACGAGCCTCCTGGAGCAGGATTTGGCTCTCCTGTTCCTTGGGGAAAGGTCAAAGCTGCACTCAGGGAAAGACTGGTTTGAGATGGAAGAGCAATGACGTGGTGAGGGGACCGTGTGCAGCCTCTGTCTTGCAGCTTTCCAAGACAGGGAGCTCCTAGGGAGGGACTTTGTGGCCACCAGGAGCAAAGCAAGACCAATGGGAATGTTATGAGCTCCATCCTGGTGCCAGAGCTGGGGAGGAGTTGGAAATGCTGCTTGCAATCCCCTCTGGAGCTCTCCTGCAGCTCTGCGTGTGCCTGAGCCCTGTGGCTTTGCACAAGGCTGGTGAGTTTCCCAAAACCACGAGAAAAAGCAGTGAAGCTGCTGAACATCAATCTGTTAACAAGACCCACAGCACAGCCAGTGCCTCAGTGCTGCAGGAGAAGGGAGAAGCTGCCAGCAGGAGAAGGCTTTGGGATGGGACATTTCTGCTCTGGGTTGTTATCAGGGAGCACAGGAAGCCCTTGCTTTTGCTCTTGCAAAATAAAAGGTTGACAAGAGCTGAGGGTCACCACTTTCCACAGCAAGTCCTAATGGGAAGGTTTAATGAGCTGGAGGTTATGGGTTCCTATATAGATTTATCCTCTGTGCTGACATCCATCCACTATGGATGTCATGGACATCACCTGGATCCTCCAGGCAGCAGTTTCCAGCCCCTTCCACCGGCTGTTCCAGCGTGGTGTGGGTGATGGACACCCTGGCAAGCTGTTTGCAGCGGTACTGAGTGAATATTTCCCTGGATTTCCCCCAGCCCAGCACCGGGAAGGCTGTGAGAGCAAGTTCAGTCCCGAACAGAGCACGAAACGGGAGGGGAGCAGGGAGACGCCGAGCCCAGCCAAGTTCTGCGCCGATTTTCATAACTAATAAAGATCCGGTATGAATATGAGATTGAAAGGCCTCAAAGCTGATTAAATCTGTTTGATATTTGCGGGGTTTCCTCCCCCTCCCTCCCCTTTGTTAAAGGACAGTCTCCTCCTTCAAAGTGAGTGATGGTCTAAAGTCGTAATGCCGATTATTGCCGAGATTCTCACACAAATGCGGTGGGGAGAAGGGCGGGGGGGGGAAGAATAAAAATCCCTGTAGGGTGGTTTAAAGTCGGCGTGAGCAGTGTGTAATCTACCCAACAGGATTGATCCAGGTCAGGCATTAAAGGCTAAAATGGATTAAACAAAAGACATTCCCCCTTGTAACAAGAAGGAAAAACTTCAAAGGTGGGATTTGTTCTTGTTATGACAAAGGAAGTGGATTTGCCGGGTGCCTGGGGGCACACACCCCTCCGCGGCTTTCAATCTGCTCGAGCTGCTCTGAAGAACCGGGACAAAATGCGTGGGGGTTTTTCGCCGCGACGCTGCCGGGGCCCTCCCCGGGGCGAGAGCGTCGGGATAAGAGGATCGGCTCGGCATCGCTTGTTCCTGTTTTGTTTTGTGCGCTCTTTAGTGGGGGGGGGAAAGAAAGGAAAAAAAAAAAAAGAAGGAAAAAAGAAGGAAGGGCGGGGCAAGAGGGGAAGCAACAAAAGGAGGGGGAAAGGGAGGGTTGGCGGTGGAGTGTCCGGGAGGTGGGAGCGGTGAGGGTGTGGGGACAGGTAGGACAAGTGCGGGGAGGGATGAGGTGGGATGGGAAGTGGGACTTTCAAGGCAAAGAAAGACCAGGGTCTCCCAGACAGGGGTGAAGGGCTGGAAAAGGGGCTGGTCCTGACACAATTCCAGCCACCCTCTGCACGAAGATGCCTCTTCCCTCCTGCCCCTCACTGGCTGGTGAGGAGTACCACCAGTGGTACCACCACACAGCACCACCGCTCCACACCACGGCCAAGGCTGGTGTCCCTGGCCTTTGGAAACGCAGCTGTGGGCACATCCCCAGCTCTGCATGGACCACGGGGGAAGGGGACGGGGCCTTCAGGCCAACAAATCTCACCAGGTCCCCAGGTGAGCGCTACAGCCACTCGTTTTTATGAGACTTGCACCCCACCATGGGGGGATTATTCTTTTCTTTCTTGTTCTTGAACCCACTCCAGAGCAAAGCTAATTCTCCTCCCTGGCTGGGAAAAGGCGCAGTGGCAGTAGGCATGGTGACAGCAGGGCATGGTGGCACCCACTCATGGTTGCAGCGAGTCCTTCTGCCTGCAGCAACATTCCCTCCATCTTCCCCAGGTCCTGCCAGTGCCACAGGGGACACGCTGGGACACCAACCACCCGCAGGACTCAGCGAGGAAGCCCCCGACACTCAAACCTTTCCCAGCTTCCACCAAGCCTAAAACGCTCCTTTGTGTCCGGTGCACCCAAACCTGGAGCGTCTCGAGCTGCGCTGGACTGGGCGATCCTGCAAAGGTGCTGGATGCTGGGAATGTGCTGGAATTCAAACTCCAGTCTCTTTGGAACCAAACCCCAGTCATTTTGGGCTGTTTCTCCAAGGGAACAAGCCCCATGGTGCGATCTGTGTGATCCCAGCCGGGTTAAGCGGTGTGTGTCCGTGTGCCCATGTGTGTGTACGAGTTTTCCATGGCAAAGCCAGGCTAATTCCGTTAGGAAGTGGATCCTCACTATGGTGCAGCACAGGGCTGCTATATTCCTATCTAATTACCCAGGTAATGCAATTAGGCAATCGGGTCTAAGCTGACATCAAGAGGAGAGGTCCCCAGGTTTGCACAGCAACAGGTGATTAAATGTGCCACACTCAATCACTGACGCGGGAAAGCGTCTTTGGGAAATTCCATCTCCATCCATGCACATTCTCTGGGATAACCAAAAGATGTGAGCTGCAACTCACTCGTTTGTGGGCAGACAAGAAGGGCTTGTAGCTAACCATGTCTGTGCCAAGCTTTAGTGACAGAATCATTTATTTCCGTTTGAAGGAGCTGTGGAGAGATTTCTGCTGTGGTTTGTCCAGCTCCATCACTTTCATGCCTTTCTATCACTTCCTGAGAGCACTTTCATTGTGTCCTCACATCCCCCGAGCTTTGCTGGGGGCGTCAGCACCCTGCAGGGGCCGGATGGACAGAGAGGGACATGGAGTGGTCCCTCTGCCAGGGCTGGGACTGCAAGATGCCCCACACAATGGCCCAGCCTGAGTGCCCATAGATGGGCTGGTCCAGCTCACTCCATGCCTCAGTTTCCCCCCTCTAAAGCAGGGATGCTGCCAATCATCCTTCTTCCTGCCCTCCAAGCAGAGGACAAGACACCCTACAGCCCATTAACATCCTCACATGCCAGCTCTCTGCAACTCGTTGTATTTTGGGGTTTCTTAGGGGTCTGAATTTCGTACTGAGATCCTGGAAGCCTTTTCACACCAAATCACAGAATCATTTATGCTGGAAAAGGCCTCTAAGATCATCGAGTCCAATCTGTGACCCGTCACCACCTTGTCACCCAGACCAGAGCACTGAGTGCCACGTCCAGTCTTTTCTGGAACATTTCCAGGGATGATGACTCCAACACCTCCCTGGGCAGCCTGTTCCAATGCTCAGCAACCCTTTCCATGAAAAGATTCTTCCTGATGTCCAACCTGAACCTCCCCTGGTGCAGCTTGAGGCCGTTTCCCCTCATCCTGTCACTGGTTGCCTGGGAGCAGAGCCCGACCCCCACCTGGCTCCAGCCTCCTTCCAGGGAGTTGTAGAGAGGGATAAAGTCACCCCTGAGCCTCCTTTTCTCCAGGCTGAGCCCCTCCCAGCTCCCTCAGCCGCTCTTCATTGTCCTTCCTCTCTAGTTTTGCATCTCATGGCAGGGCAGTGGGCGTGTGGTCAACCCCATCAGCCCCAAACATATTCCAGGTGGTCTCTCCTCATTCCCAACTCACCTGGGGCTTTGAAAATCTCCTCTACCTGAGCCCCACCATCGCACAACCCCTTTCTTTGCACCATCTCAGCACCCACCGACGCCCTGGGGCCACCACACAACATCCCAGCGGGACTCCCTGGGAGTTGGCAGCTCCTCCATCCTCCGTGGCTCTCCGCCTCCTACTCCTTCCCAGGTTTCCTGGAAATCCCTGCTGGGTTTTGTCTGGGTTTTTGCAAACGCCCTCTCGCCCGGGTTTTTCTTGTTCGCCTCCCTATTTTCCGCTCCCTCGGAAGGGGCTCGGGCGCCCCGCGAGATTGGCACGCTCTGAAAGAGATAAGCGTGAGCTTTCCGTCTCCACAGGTGAGCTTTGTGTGCTGGGTTCAGCAAGGAGCCCTCACACACGGGGAAAACATTCCCCTGATTATGCTCCACCAGTGCCAAAGCTCTTGTTGGCACCAGGGACTCGGAGCAGTCAGCTTGGAAAAGGGGGGAAAAACCACAAAAATCGAGCAAAGCGAGGGAGGCGCGGGGTTCGTAGGACATGGGGCAGTGGGGGAAGGCAGGAGGTGGTGCTAAAAGAGCAGTAGGATGGGAATTCTGGGCACCATGGGGCAGAGGATGAGGGGATAATTCCCCGTAGCAGGAATATGCCATCTGCAAAAACCCATTTGGGCTGTTTTTATGGGAAGGGAGGTGGTAAAACCACATTCGCTAGCAAATAATTTAAATATTGCCAGTCACGTCACATTGTGGTTGTTTGGAAATAATTATATCCATATCACAGACAGTAAATAATAGATGTGCTTTCACTAACATTTTATTCATGTTCTGTTTTAATATGGCAAACTTAGAAGTAATTTAATCTCCCAGTAAATTGAACTGGTAGGGGGTTCTTCACACAGAAGATTGCAAGTTATTAATTCCAGGCAGTCTTCATCTTGTACAATTAGTCACTGTTTGCAGCTGGAAATGTTTTATTAATTTTCCATAGCAGTTGATTTTCCACAGTTTTCTCAGTTTAAATTAAGCAGTAAGAGCCGCTGTTTCTTCTTAAATAAATTTCCTTTCCACAAAAATACATGCCTCTGGCTATGTCAATTTTCCCGTTTGATTAAAGTGCCAGCAGGCAATTAATAACTTAATGCATTTTAAAGTACTTTTGGAAAAGTAATTTGAATAGCCAAACTTGTATATTTGAATTGATTGTTGCAGAAGATTTAACACACATTCTTAAATCACAGAACCTTGTAAAGGACAAATGAAGAGTTGCAGGAGAAGCGGGCACTGTCCAGCACTGTCTCCTAAATGAAGAGGGATCTTTTAAGGCTTGTTCTCTTCTGGGATCATTGCTGTGGTCCTGGGAGAAGGGTTCAGCCTTGGTGCATCTGCAGGGTTGGAAAAGGAGAAGGATTTGCTGTGTTGGCTGAACTCGGTGGAGATGAGGTCCTTGGGAAGCTCTGAGGAAGGGAACAGCTCTGATAAGCAATGGTCCCTTCCCTGCCTGGGCTGGGCCATTCCCAGTCCCAATACAGGCTCCCACTGCCAGCAGGAATCTCCTCTGAGGTGGAGTTCCAGAGGGTCCTTACAGTGATTCAGACCTAATTTCACTGCACATCCATCACAGAATCCCAGAATGGTTTGGGTTGGAAGAGACCTTAAAGATCATCTTGTTCCCACCCTCTGCCATGGGCAGGGCCACCTTCCACTAGATCAGGTTGCTCCAAGCCCCATCCAGGCTGGCCTGGAACAGTGAGGGATGGGGCAGCCACAGCTTCTGTGGGCAACCTGTGCCATGGCCTTACCAGCCTCACAGGGAAGAATTTCTTCCCAATATCCCATCTAAACCTACTCTCTTTCAGTTTGAATCCCTTCCCACTTGTCCTCTCACTCCATGCTCTTGTTAAAAGTCCCTCTCCATCTCTCTTGAAGGCTCCCTTCAGGTACTGGAAGGCCACAATGATGTCACCCCTAAGCCTTCTCTTTTCCAGGCTGAACATTCCCAATCCTACCAGTCTTTCCCCATCAAGAATTTCACCATATCCAATCCAAACCTGCCCTCTGTCAATTTAAAACCATTCCCCCCCTGTCCTCTCACTCTCTGCTTATCTAAAAAGTCACTCTCCCTGTTCCTGTCCATGCACATGGTTATATCCATGGTCACAACCCCCTCCTGTAAGTCCAACCAGAGCTAAGGTGAGCAGGGACCTCAAAAGGCCACCCATCCCTTGCCTGCCCCTCAGGTGGGATCAGTGACCTCCAAACCATAGGGGTGTTTGCCTAACTGGCCCATGAGACCCCACCACGTGCCCTGGCCCCCTATTCAGGCTCTGCTGCCCTTCCAGTTGGCTCTGCCACAGCCGTGCATCCCTGTGGGTGCATTTTCCCGGGAAGCTGTGGGCAGCTGAGGGTGTGCCGAGGTCAGGGCAGGCAGGAGAGCTGGGTGTTTCTCCTCTCACACCTGACACCCTGATCCAGCAAAGCCCTTAAGAGCCCTCATAAACACAACCAGATAAACACCCCCTTTGAGTCCAGGGCATTATTCCTCTGCTTGCCTTAAAGCAGGCGCTTAAGGACTTTGTTGGATTGGATTTGAAATGCTTTAGCCCTCGTCTTTATCTGCCTTAAAATCAATCTTGGAATGGGGCTGTCTTATATTTGTTGTTTCTTTCGAGACATCAGCAATTCTGCCACGTTTCGTCCTTTTTGCAGAAGTTAAGGAACTCTGTGGCATGCCCAGGAACTGAGGGCACCACGAGAGGCAGCTGGGAAATCCATCTGATGCACCCATGAACTGGAAAGAGATTATTTTTCCTGACGCTGAGCTGACTTTTCTGACCCTCTCGATGTAGAGCTGGAGCCGAGTGTGGGGTGGCAGGAGGGGAAGGGATGTGGGATTCATGTGGTGGCTCTCAGGGTTTCACACATCTGAGAGCACGGCGTGCCCCAGCTGAGAGCTTCAATTCACTCAGTGCCAGATGAAATGGCAGCCGTGTTGGATTGATAAAAAAAAAATAATAATCGTGATGAAATAATAGGATTAATGCCAGCTAGTGCTGTTTAACCAAAAGGTCATTTTGACAGATGTAACTTTTATCAGGGAGCATGAAAATATCAGATCCGGTTTTGATTTTTTGAGGAGAGGGCACTAAAGGAGACAAAGTGGGGATGTTGAACGTGCCAGGACTTTTCTGGCATTTGTCTGGAAGCAGCTCCTGGTCTGCAAAGAGCAGGTTCTCAGCTCTGGGAACATCGTGGCCAAAGGTCTGCCATGACCAGCACCAGGCTCTGTGTCCCAGCTGAGGAACTCACCCTCAAACCATTTTCTTTTGGGTGAACTCTCAGGGGTTTTATTTTCCTCTGATCTCCTGAAACTGTGGGGTAGTTTCTGATTTCTGCACTAGAAAACAACTTCCTGCTGGTCTTGAAAACCCAGTGCAGCATCACTCCAGCTCCCCCCTGCCCTTGGTGGCCTGTCTGGTCCCCCTGCGTACCCTTGGCTCCCCAGGGACTGCTCAGGTTATGCCAGCACTGAGTGCTCGGCCTTTCCTCCCTGGACTGGCTTAATGCCCATCCTAAGGATGATGGGGATAAAATATATAGAAATGAAAAAGAAAACAATGTTTGTATCTCTCTGCTCCTTGCCTGGGGCTGTGGCAGGAGGAGAAAAGTAGATTGGGACGAATAAGCCTTTAATTGTGTGTCTCCACCTCCCTGCTTTCCCACCAAGCCTGACCTGCAACCATGGATTTGCCCAGTGGGTCTCATGTCCCTCCTGGAAAAGGGATTCTGCTGCCAGGGGACTCCGTCTGGGCTCTCCACCTGTCCTTGCTGCACTATGGACTGCATTTTTTCCTGCCTCTGAAGGCCAGAGTGGTGTCCTTGAACCTCCCATGTGCCTCACTGCCATGGGTACTGTGTCCAGGGGTGTCACTGCTGGCTTCCCACACCGTGAGCAACCTGGTGAGTTGAAGGTGTCACTGCCCATGGCAGGAGGGCTGGACTGGATGATCTTTGAAGGTCCCTTCCAATCCAAGCCATTCCGTGATTCCATGATTCCACGACACCTTGCACCTTGACATGCCCCATCAGCCTCAGGCTCCACATTTTGGGAGTCGCTTGGCATCCCAGGACCAGAGTTGGGGGACTGTCCCCTCCTTGGCTGCTCCACCTGCCACCTCCCTGCTGCTGGGGGTGGTTTGGAGCTGGCTGGGTGTGCACCCTCCAGCAGAGCCCAGCTCAAACCAGTGCAGCCCAGTTCAGCGAGCGAGCAGCGGAATCGCTTTGTTTTCACCTTTGGAAGTGAGAGATGCTTTTTCCAGCAAAAGCTGAAAGTGGATTTTCTCCTGGCTTTGGAGGCTGAAGTGTGGGACTGTGCTGTTTCCATCCAAGGAGCTGCTCTCCCACCACTCCCGGATCAAAAGCAAACAGGAGCCGTGGGAGGCCAGCCCGTCTCGAACCGCGTGAATCCATCTGAAGGGAAGAGACAAAATCCCCAAATCTCAAAATAATGAAAACAAAGATATCCAAGTAATAAAATCTGCGACGAGCACAAAGACAACATAACTCAGATCTCAGCTGGCTCAAAGAAAGTGTCCATTAACAAGGGATTAGCGGGAGGGAAGTACACAACCAGTCAATAGGAAGTGAAAACACACCACACAGTCACCTAATATCACAGCAATGCAGGGTTAGGATGAAGGATGTGCTGGTAAAGTCAGAATAACAGCTACTCCAGACATCTATCAAATAAAAAAACCTAAGTGCTGCCAAACCTGCTTTTGCTGTGGTGCCTGGTTCTCAAGAAACCTTGAGAAACAGAGATTTTGCTTGTCTTGGGGTTATCTCCTCACCAATTTGGACCTTTGGGGTGCCTTGGTCACACAAACAGGAACAAAAAATCAGTGAGATTCATTATGTTCTCCCCACTGCTGCTTTTCAGCCGGTCTGAGAGGGTCCAAAACTCTTCCTTCCCGAAATTTCATTGTAATCACTTGTTTGAAAGGCACTGGTGGCTTGTGGAGTATTTCTTGAAAAGCAGGGCAGGAGCAAGTGCTGTGTAATTAGATATGCAGCGAGCGTAGCGTGTGTGGGTGATACATTCATTTGGAGTAATTCACACACTTGCACTTCCATCGTTATTTAGAGATTAAACCGGTTCAGCTCCTCAGTGCTCACGTCTGCCCAACAAAGCTGCAGGCACTGGGGTCCCTCCTGAAGCCACAAAATATTAAACCCCATCCCAAAATGCTGCTCTTACACGAGTGTTCACCAGCAAAGCCTTATTTTAGTAACTCTGAATTTCAACTGCTCCGTGTCAGGAGGACGGGGAAGAGGCTGGGTGGTACCCAACACCCATCCCCGGTAATTCACAGCCCCCGGGGGGGGCCAGCCCAGCTGCATCGGAAACAGGGCCAGCTTCTAAATAGGGGCTTAATCTGAGTTAAAATTAAATGGGTTTAATCTGGTCTTAATCTGAAATAATACCTCCGGTGCTGTGGATGTAGGGGCAGAGGGCTGGCGGGACCAGCCGCCGTCCTTCCCGAGCCCCGAGCACCGCTGGCAGCCAAGCTGGCTGGGAAAGCAGCGTCCTGCTGCCTCCTGAAGTGCTCTCTGGGTCTCTGTGGCCACCAGCAGCAGTGGCGACCATGCCCCCATCCTGTGCACCGTCTGTAAACTGGAGATTTCTGAGTGTAATACATGGAAATTTGTGAATTTGTAGGTTTGTGAACGCCCTCGCAGGGCAGTCCCGCTGGCTCCTAAACCAGCTGCTGTTGGAGGTGGCACGCAGCGGTGGGCACAGCACCTGGGGGTGTGCTGAGTGTGGCACGTCCTGCCAGGGTCCCCTCCAGGCAGTGGTCACGGGGAAATGGAGCCCTGAGGGGAAGGCTGTGGGTTACCTGCCCATCCTGCTGGAGGCAGGGGAAACCACTCACCCAAGCCCCGAAGAAAAGGAAAATGCACTGGGTACAACAGGGAGAAGGGAAAGGATGTGGGACAGACCTCAGGGATGGGCTCACAGCAGTGACCCAAGCACCTGGGGATGCTCAGACACTGGGATCTGACACTTGCATGTCACATGGATGTTTCAGGAGCAGATGAGAGGCTCTCCCACTCCCAAAGTCAATACACTCATAGGATATCCTGATCTGGAAGGGATCCACAAGGATCATAGACTTCAACCCCTGGCCCTGCACAGACACCCCAACAATCCCCCCCTGTCCCTGAGAGCATAGTCCAAACGTTGCTGGAGCTCTTGGGGCCATGACCATTCCCTGGAGAGCCTGTTCAGTGCCCAAACACCCTCCGAGTGAAGAACCTTTTCCTGACATCCAACCTAAACCTTCCCTGACACAAACTGAGGCCATTCCCATGGCCAAACCCCACTGAAAGCAAAAGGAAAGCTTTTAACTTCCTTACAGCTGCCTTTGGAGCCAATGTACAGCTGAGCCCTTCTCCCCCCTAAAGCCATCTCAGCACCCATCAGAGGCCTCAGCAGGTCCTGATAAAGATCTTGTCCAGCTCTTCAAACATCCCCCAGTAAGGGGACTCAAAGCCTTGCACGCCTTGCCAGAGGATCTGGGCACCTCCAGCTCTGAGTTTCACTTTGTTCCTGCTCCCCTGGGTTTGCAAATTTAAAGCAAAAGGGGTTCCCAGGACGTGTGCCCTGAATCCTGCTCCGGCCTGACGGATTTAGGGAAGTGTTGGTCAGAGCAGCATCACCTGACATCAACTGGCACCTCTGGCAACAATTCCCGTGTTGGGAGAGAAGTTTTACAGCTCGGCTTTGCTTTTTGCCTGGCAATTGGCGTGCAAACTCCTGCTCCCCAGAAAATAATGTACATTGTCTCGAGGATTTATGTGTTGCCAGCTGCAATTTATGAGATTCTGCAAGCTCTGCTGGTAGCTTTGTATACTGGAGGTTTCATTTTAGTGTCATCAGCCACAGATTATGACTGCAAGGGGTGCCTGTCTTTAATCTCATTTTTGAAGGAATTAATGTTATTAGTTTTGATGAATTAATGGTATTTAGGTGTGCAAGGTTAGCATGAATTAATGTCCACCTATTTCTGTTGTGTGGCTGACTATTGTAAAAGGACTCTGGTAAGCAATCTTTACACAGCCTCTTTTTTTCTTCCCCTTCATTCTTTTGTAATGCTCTTTTAGGAGCTTAAAAATAATGTTTGAGAATTTTTTTTTTTTCTCCCCTCTTTCTTTTTAAGTAAAAAGAAATATTGAAGATTTTCCCCTGGGTAGAGCTGACATTAACTTAGCCACTGCTGAGTCACGGAAGGCTAACAAGCCTTTGGGAGCCCGACCAAAAGGCTCTGATTTATGGATGCTGCAGGTGTAGGAATAATTCATGGCAGAGCTCAGCTTTCCGAGGAGGTCTCGCATTGCTGAGGATTGTGGATTTAGTGGCTGATGGAAGAGCACCAAGAGAGGAGCTGCAGGGAAGCTGCCACCTCCAGAGTGGGTCACAGGAGTGCAGGGCCATGCAGGATCTGCTGCCATAGGGAGCCAGGGACCACAATCCCTTTATTATCTGTTCACCTTCTGCTTAAACCACTTTGTGTTCCTCTTTCCTGAGAATCACTGAATCCCAGAATGGTTTGTGTTGGAAGGAACCTTAGAGACCATCTCATTCCAAACCCCCTGCCGTGGGCAGGGACACCTTCCGCCATCCCAGGTTGCTCCAAGCCCTGTCCAACCTGGCCTTGGACACTTCCAGGGATGAGGCAGCCACAGCTTCTCTGGGCAACCTGTGCCAGGGCCTCACCACCCTCACAGGGAAGAATTTCTTCTGTATATCCCACCTAAATTTCCCTTTTTTCTGTTTAAACCCATTACCTGCTGCCTAAACTTCCTTGTTTTCCTCTGATCGGAACCATCCCGTCGGATACAGTCACTGATGTGAAAGTCATGCCCAGCTCCCTGGATAGCAGGTGTGCTTCTTCCACTTGTTTGAGATGATTCTCTAGATGAACATCACTTTTAGGATTTGCAGTACAAATACTGCAATCTTCACGTCCAAGTGGTTGTGACAGGTCATGGTTTGAATTTCTGCGTGTGGGGTGAGAAGGATTAACTTTGAAATGGGTGGAAAATGTGTTGAAGGTCCTCATTGCCACTCCATCCTTCAAAAGTCAGGACAAGTGGATGTATCTGCCTCTTTCTCTGCCCACCCTGCAGAGAGCTTGGCATGGGCATTTTACAAGGTTTTTGGGGAAAGATTGGACTGGTCTGGTAAGTTTGACCTCTTAGAAGGGGCCTCAGCACAGATGTTTCTGGTACCAGCTCTGTACTTGTGAGTACAAACAGCCTTTCTGAAAACGGGCAGCAATATTCACTTCCAAACCTTGAGGAAAAATTCTACCAGCAAAATAATTTTCTGGAATAAAATAGGTATGAAATTGAGTTCTGAACAGAGATGCCATGAACACCAAGACCAGATATTTACTTATAGATCCCTGGCAATGTTCCAGGCCAGGCTGGACAGGGCTTGGAACAACCTGGTCTAGTGGAAGGTGTCCCTGTCCATGGCAGGGCGTTCGAACGAGATGAGCTTTCAGGTCCCTTCCAAGCCAAATAATTCTGGGATTCAATGATTGTCAACAACCTGGGGACTGAGAACAGTGATCATTAAAAACCCTGAGAGACTTCTCTGCCTTCTCTTGGTCCCATCATTGTGCTCTGTCACAAGATACTTAATAAGATCTAAGATGTGGCAGTGTTATCTGGGTGGAGAGAGCTTTTCACTGAGGATTTTTTTTTTCTTTCCTAATGAGGAGTGTCCAGGAACAAGCAGGGAATGCCTGTCCTGCTAAAAGATCCAGGTTTTATTGTGCTTGCCTGTAAGAATGCTGCATTATCTGGCAACAACTATAGAGCCCTCCCCAAAATTGGGTTTGTTACAGTGCATTTGCTGAAAAAAATTGAACACAAAAGATCTGAACCCCTTTACAAGGGAAGCACCTGTATTATGTGATAGGCTTCTTTCTCCCACATAGGTATATTTAGGAATAACAAAAAGTCTGTGTAAAACCGCCTTGAGCTGTTCTTTAAGTTAATTATCACTTCTTTTGGTTCTATGAATGGCTGTTCAATGACACTGTCAGCGAGTGGAATGAACCAAATTACTTTAATTATGGAGTAATTGCACAGAGTGATGGTAATTAAATCTTGATCAGTTTAAGTGAGTGAATTAATTGCTCCAACTTGGAATGCACACCGCAGCAAGAGGAGTTGTTTTGTAGTTTAATTAACACCAACCACTAAATTCTTATCGTATCTAAAATGCAGACAATTAACGAGTTTGATTCTGCTCTCACCTTAATAGGAACTAGGACAGAATGCATGCTGAGAAAGGTATCTGTGGTAGCAAAATGACAGGGAACTTAATATTCCTGTCAGTGGTGGAGATATATTAGCCATACTCTCCTCTTTGCCTTCCAGTGAAATGTGCAAATAGAAATATTTCCATATAATTAGCTCCTGGCCCCATTTTGTTTCAATACTCACTGATCTGCTGAACAGAAGACACTGCCAAATTTGTTAATGTTTTAAACTTCAGCTGCCTGTGTTTTCAGGGGATTTTTAGCCTCTTCTTGTGTTGTCCAGGGTGCTGCTCCCAACTTGGATAAACGAGCTGCCACTTTCCCTGTGCCATGTACAAAGGTGTTGCCATAATTTTGGGTGTGTGATGATCACAGAGACCCCTCCTTGATGCAATGCCCACCTTCTGCCTCACCTCACAGCCCCCCAAAAGTGACTCCTCTCATGGGGAGCTTTTTGTTTCTCTTCTTTTCACTCCTGCCAGGGCAGTATCTTGCTGAAGGGTCAGGGTGACATCGAGGTTGTGACATTGGCATTGGTGCCAAAAGAGAGGAAAGCTGAAAATGCAACCCACAGGTGTTTGCCACACTGGTGACACTTAAGGGACACTGAGACATAAAGAAGAAGGGAGTTTCCAGCAGATGATGTGACTATGGGTTCAGAGTATTAACTTTTAGCTTATGTCATGGAGATTAGAGGAGGGAACTCCCTGGAATGATACCAAATGAGGAACTTGGCTTAAAGGTGCTTTTAAATGGTAAAATATCTGCCCTGAACACCTGCCTGAGCCACATACACGCAGACAGCCAGCTCCATCTTTCACTAAGAGCAGGAGGAGGTGCTAATTCACTCTGCAGAGAGCTGGTGGAGGTGTGACCTTGAGCTGGAGCTGCCATCTGTGAGTTCACACCCACCACCACCCCACCAGGGCACTGATGTCACTGGCCAACTTCTCAGACGGCAGCAGCCACAGCAGGAATGCCATCGCTCCAGTGGCACCAAGGTTCTACAGGTGTCAAGCATTTAAGTGGAATTAGCACCCATGAAGTGTCTGAATTCGACCAAATCCGATAAATTTTCGAATACAGAGAAGCACCCAGAGCAGGGACACTGCCCAGCTGGCAGTGCCAGAGCAGCTGCCCCCTCGTGAGCTCTGATTTCTGCTTCCTCTTTAATTGGTGCTCAGAGCCAGCACCGTCCCCGATCTGCTGCTGCCACAGGGCTGCTCTGCCCAAGGCGAGCTCTCGATCGAATTTTCCACATCCCGTTCGGACCTCGGTCACGTTCCCTCACTCCTTCCACACCCCCCGCTCGGCTCCGTGTCTTGGACACAGGCACAGCTCCGGGAGCTGATTCCCTGCTGGGTGGTATCTCCTCTGATTTGAATTGCTGGCAGTGGCAAAACACCATCTTTTGGAAGAGAAAGAAAGAAGCTGCTGAATTAGAGGTATTTCTCCATCCATTTGCAGGATTTCATGGAGTTAATTCGAATGCATGGCTCCCGTGGCTGCCATGGCAAAATCACAGCCTTATAGGTGGCCAAGGAATTCCCATTTGTAGGGATTTTTGATCCCCTGAGGCGTGCTCAGCTTCTGCTAAGGAGACAAGCCACGTAAGGGGTTCAGATAGCAGCTCCCTCCTCCTCCAACACCATCAGACTCACAGAATCCTAGAATCCCAGAACGGTTTGGGTTGGAAAGGATCTTAAAGATCATCTAGTCCAACCCCCTCCCATGGGCAGGGACACCTTCCACTATCTCAGGTTGCTCCAAGCCCCATCCAACCCAACCTGGAACACTTCCAGGGATGGGACAATCACTTTGTTTCGTATTTCCCTGGAAGTGCATGAAAACCAAACTTTTGACGTTTATTCTGACTTATCCACCCTTCCTCCAATACTGGGCATGACTCTCTCTTCTGCAGCTTTACAGAGCGGATTTAAGCCCTGAATGAAGCTGCTGTGCCACACTGGGGGGACCTTCAACCCATGTGGGACCTTCATCCCCTTTGGGATCTTCATTCCACTTTGCCTTTCCTCACAAGGCACCACCTTCATTTTGGCAGTGGAGAAGGGGCCACATGACCACACCACATAGACAGGGACCTGTGCCACACACCAGCCACCTCTGGCCACCCACCTGGAAAACCAGTCACAATATCTGCCTATGGAAAGACAGGGAATGAGGGGAATTGCTTGCCTGTGCATTAGGGAGAGTTTGAAACACCTTGGACCTGAATTCCCTCCAGGTCCCCATCCCTGTTTCTTTTCTGCTGGTGGCCCCAACCCTCCCCACACCTCCTGCCTGGGTCTTGGATGGTGTCAGCCCTCTCCAGTGCCACTGAGATAAGGATGACCAGAAGTGACTTGTAGTGATGGTGGAAAGGTTTGAACACCCCCACTCTCTGGCCCCTCAGCAATACATCCCTCCTGCACGACCCTCGCTATAAGGAACAGCGTGGGAATTCTGCCAATCCCATGCAGCCGTGGAGAGCTTTTCTCCCATTTGCTGAATGTACAAAATCCATATGTCATCCATCCCTTTTTGGTGGCTGGAGCCTGCTCATGAGGCTTAAATCTCTGGCATGTGGCTGGGAGCACGAGGGCCAAGTCCTGGTGCCTGCCAGCGCCAGCTTCCACCTCCTGCTTCTCCTGCCGCCCTCTCGTCTCCCTCCCTCAGCAGGCAGCACCCCCTGCAGCCACTCAGATCAATTTTAGGGGAACCAAATGTGTAAAGCTGGTGGTGGAGCAGCCCAGATGTGCTGTTGGAGCAAGGAGGAGGCAGAGCTGGGCTGGCTGGGTGCCTTTCCCCTGGGAGGGCATCACCCCGGCTCTGCGCCCCAAAGTCTGCTTCCTGAATCACCTGCCAGCCCTCAAGCCCCAAAATCAGCAATTAAATGAGCTGCAGCAGGGTCAGCTGCCTGGCCTCCACCACTGTTGGAGAGCTGAGGCTGCTTAAAAATGATGGCTTTGCCAAACTTTTGGGAAAAATCAGCCGTTTGTTGATATTGCCTTTGCTTCAGTGCCCGGTTTGGGCTTTCCAAACTGCTCTCCAGAGGCTGGGCAAAGGAAATGGGCAAAGGGGGCTGGCTTGGGAAACAACCCAGCCCTCCACAGCAGGAATGTGTGGCTGAGGAGGTCCTGCAGTTGGCAAGGAGGAGCTGGCAGAGGCTGAGCACCATGGGGAGGTGACAGACCTGCTGGTGGGGACCAGGGTGCCAAGGACGCTGCCTCACCAATGCCAAGCTGCCCCTGAGCCCCAGCACTGCTCAGGCACGGAGCAGATGTGGCAGGATGGGGAATGCTGCCACAGAGAGGTGCACAAGAACAGGGAATGAAGCCCAGGAACAGCACATGGTCGGCATGAGGGGAGAATTCACATGGGGTCAGAGCCCTTCTCCCTTTATCTTTGGGAGATTTGGGTAGCTTACTTTATTTTAGTCCCTTGCAATACATTTATATAAAGCTGCTTTGGGCTGAGTGCTTCTTAGTGCTGGTCTCTGCTCTATTTAAACATAAATGTTTTAAAGTGCACAGATAGGTTTTTAACAGGGGAAAAATTGCATGTGAATTACATTTATTTCTTGTTTACCCACACGGCTCCAGCCGACACTTATCGACAGATTAACTTTCACTAAACTTTCCATGTAATATGTTTTAAAAACCCACTTCAAGTACAGATTCTATTAGTTCCTGACCTTATGTTTTAAGAGGAAGAAAGTGGCTTTACACTCCATGAAATGTGTTAATGCATGGATAGAAGTCCTCTTATCCTCCCGCTTACATTAGGTCCAATCAGGAGAATGGATTATGTTTTTAATAATCTGACATTAGTATTAAAAGTAATATTTAAGGCATTAGGCTCCCCATAACGGGTGCAGTGTGTTCAGAGCTTTTTCTTTGTGTGTGCGCACACACGGCTGGGCTAAAACATATGTTTATGAAACAATGCATTAGCCCAAAACCTGCCCAAATATATGGGGATAAATTGGGGCAGCAGATTACTGCTGACATCACTTTTTCAATTAGAGGCAGAGGGAAGATTTGATGGCCATTTTAAAACTGATTATGGAGGGCAGGGATTAGAGGCTGTTAGGAACAGGAGGTCTCACTCTCCTCCCAGCCTTGGCCTCCTGGAGCTCTGTGGACCTCAGGAGTGGGTGCTGCTTTATGGGGTGGAATAAGGCCAGTGGCACTGGAGGCACTGGTTGTATGCACAGGTTATCTGTACGTGGGGCTGGACCTCTCTGCCTGTCTTAGTCCCTTGGAAACATTGCATGGGACAGGGGGAGAAATTTGAAGTCTTTAACCCTAAAGTAAATGCTTTGGGGGAAAGCCACGTCTTCCCAGAGGGACTGGGAATTGGGATAAACACTGAACCCTGCTAGACTGGATCTCTTCACTCTGTCTTCACTCATGGTTTGAGGGACACTTAAGTCATCTCAAGCCCTGATGTGCCCTGCATCCCCTGGAAAAGACAAAAGGGAGCTGGAAAACAAACAGGGAACGCCAAGAGGAGAAAGTGGTGTGTGTGGCCACCACCACGCAGAGGAGTGAACTAGGATCTGCCACCCCAGCCAAATTTCTCCAGTGTTTAATTCCCTCCACGCAGAACCTCACTTCTAGGTGTAGTTTATCTAATTGCAGCTTTTAGCACTTCAGGCTCACTTTGGCTCTGTCTGCTCAATTAATCACCTTCCAGTGTCAGAAATCTCCTCCTCATGGGGCACTCACAGCCCACGGCCATGTCACTGCCCTCCCTCCTCTCTGCTAAGCTGTACATTGCTAAATGGAAGTACAGAGGGGTTTTTTTGCACCCCTACTGGTGCTCACAGCAAACTTTAGACCTCTCCTATTTTAAGAAGCCTCCTTGGGAAGCCTAACCCGAGCCTAACGCTCCCATCGGTGCTGGGCACAGACGTGACCCCATAACTGCTATTTCCTGTCAGCAGGAATTTGACATCGAAATGCTTCAACTTTCATTCCTCAGCTGCTGGGAGAGCACCCTGCCTTATTTTCACACACACACACCTTTCTCTCTCTCATCTCTGGGGCAGCAGGACTCCCGAATTGCAGAGAACCTCCGGCTTCTCCCGCTCCCATGGCAAACGAGGCTTTATCCCCGCAGCATATGTGCAGTAACTGTTGTGCTGTGGCAGAAGGGAAATCCACAAGCGATCCAGCCACTGCACCTGCCTGCTTGGACAGAATTTCTCGACTCGTGTTTGCTCACTGGAGTTAAGCAGGTCCCGGGCTGGGAGACCAGCTGGGAAATCCAGGGATTGCGGGCACAAGCGAACGAGTGAGGGGAGGGGATGGGCACCGAGGGAATTTGGCAATGGACAGTCCTGACTCCTCAATTTAATTCCAGTCAAGGGGAACTCGAGCCAGCCAAAGGAGGTGGGAGACAGGATATCCCCCACCCTCCAATCTGGACTGGTGACACGGCTTGTCTGGAGTGCGGGAGGAGCGCGGCGGCTCGAGCGGCCACCCTGGAGGCCGCAGACTGTCCTGCCTTCCCCCTGCTCTGCCACGGCCTTTCCTAACACCGAGGGGGTGTCTGAGCAGAGCCCCTTTGTCTCCAGCTTCCAGACACAGCAGCTGTTTCAGGGAGCCCTGCTGGCAGCCTCTCAGAGGTGTGGTTTTGGCCAGCACAGGGGTAGGAAGTGCCAGGTGAAGGGATGGATTAAGCAAAGCTTGTGGTGTTTAGCTGAAAACTTCCTCCCCTAAAAGTGCTGCAGAGCTGGGTCCTTTCTGGATTGGTAAGAGGTGAAACCCTGCAGATGCCTCCATCCTTGGTGTCTCCCAGGAAATAACAGGAGCACACTTTGAACACTTTGAACTCAGCACCTATGAATTTCATCCATGTGTACAGAAATTAAACGAATGTTAAAGGTTTTCCTTAGTTTTCCTGGCACTCTTTCCAGTTGGTCAGCTACAGTGGACAAAAAACCAGCCTGGATAAACTGATGTTCATGAATACCAACGGATATTATCCAGCAAAAGCTTTGTTTGGGAAGGTCAAGTTGCACGGCATTATCTCATGAGTGAAAAAAATCCACAAGGTTCCTAAAAAACAAGAAAAAAAAGGCTGCAATTGCCTCCTGTATTGCACAAGAATTATCTGTGCTGATTAAGCTGTCGCTCGTTAGCTCATCAGGCTTATCAAGCCACCAACCCACCAGGCCTCTGACCCCAGCAGGAATGATAGCACAGAGCATTTGCACCACCTTGGGTCTCCATGCACCCATTTTTGTCCTTTTTTTCCCACTAATATCCTGTGTAAATATATGCACAGCTGACCCTGCTGGAGAGTCCCCCGTCCCCTGGCAGAGGCTTCAGTTCCCCTGCGTTTCCCTTCGCAGTGTAAGTTCAGGCAGATTTGTGGAAAGCAGGAGATTTTGTTTGCGCCTAAATCTTTTTGTAGGATTTTCCTTAAAGGCCTTAATGCCGTGGAAAAACATCAAGAGGCAAATTCTGCTTTCGGTTACACCGAAAAGGGGAGTAAATCAGCCGAAGGCAGTGAGGGATGCTGGATTTATCCCGGGGAAGGCAGAAGCACAGCTCAGCCCCTTGCACTTTGCTATTTTCTGCACCAGCAGTTCTGGCCTTTGGAAAATGAGATGCATTTTCCTCATTGTGAGTTGAGAGGAGCCTGCAAATAGCAGGTGACAGAAAGCAGAGGAAGAGAGGTCTGAGGTTCCTAAATTAGAAGCTGAGTCAACTTCAGGCACTGTCCTGTAGAAGCTGCTTCCCTTCATTAACGTAAAATGGAAGGTCTCAAGAATTGCCCTATGTTCATATTATTTCTTTTTATCCACACCTGAAATAATAATTCTTGGTAACATCACTGCAAAGCCCTTGGCCTCTTGCTTTATGTTAAAAGTTGTTTTCTTTTGATTGCCAATATTTGATGTTAAAAAGATGCTCAGGGAAAGCGCATTCTACCTCAAAGCCATGATGGGGCAGTGCCAGATTGGAAGATTTCTGTTTTAATGAGATGAGGTTTGGAGCAACTTGGTTTAGTGGAAGGTGTCCCTGCCCATGGCAGGGGCTTGGAACTGGATGTTCTTTAAGGTCCCTTCCAACCCAAACCGTTCCATGATGATTTTGGGGTCCTTCCTACAACATTCCCCACTACGCAGCTCGTTTGTGCATGGACTTCTCATGGAATGCTCTGGACACATGGGTGCTGAGCAACTGCTGATGTGAATGGACAAGCCAGGTCTGGGAATATGCCAGGATTTAATCTGGATTTAACGTAATCCATTTAATCTGTTTCCTAGCCTGGCCTTCTACAGGAAATGGAGACGGAGCCAAAGTATCCTGATTCTGTTTTTGTGCTTCTTGACCTCTCAGAACAACAACTGCAGGACCTGTGCGGACCTTGGAACGAGGGGATGGAGCATGTTCAGGAGATCTGCATGGATGTGTGGAGGGTAAAAGTCCATCTGCTGAGCTGGGACATGCTCCTCTCAGCCATCAGCATGCTGAAGGAAATGTGCCTGAGGTTTGGCAAAGGCTGGTTTTTTGAAGCTGTGGAGAATCTCCCTGTCCCAACCTGAATTTTGTGTGAGATTTATGCTCAAATGATTCAGCCATTGCTGTGAATGTAAGAGAAGAAGACTGTGTTCTGCTCCTGTGTGATAAAAATACCAACTCTGGGACTGCCACCCACTGGGCAGGGACTAAGGGGACTAAGCCACAGGTCTGACTGTAGTCAGCCTGGGAAAAGCAAACCAGCCCTAACTAACTCAAAATCCTATCCATGAGTTAACCTCCCAACTCTCCCCGCTCCAAAACTTGGATTTATTACGTTAGAACTCTCCAGGTAACATGAACTATCCCCAAAATGGCATGTTACTTCTAAGAGAGCTCCCATCAGCAGGGCTGCTTGGCTACAGGGAAAATGGGAATCACAGAATCCCAGAATGTTTTGGATTTGAAGGAACCTTAAAGATCATCCAGTTCCAAACCCCCTGCCATGGGCAGGGACACCTTCCAGCAGACCAGGTTGCTCCAAGCTCCATCCAACCTGGCCTTGGACACTTCCAGGGATGGGGCAAGTCCACCATCTCTCCTCCATTCTAACACTGCCTGCTGCTCAGCATCTTCACAAGTTCATTTTGGCCAGGTATCAACACATCACAGTCCTCGTCTGTAACCTCACCTGAACTGGCTCTGGAGCTGCATCAGTTTCCAACTGGAATAAAAGACAACCCGTGGTAGTTTAACCACCAGTGGCAGCACCAGGAATTTGTTCAATGGAAGGACACGGTGAAGGTATGGCAGGGCCAGGTAGGAAAGCACAGGTTAATCCAGGTGAAGAGAGCAATTTTGGAGGGTACAATTCTTGTCCTGCTTGACATCCTTTGTGCAAATTCCCTGAGCATGCTCCTCAGCTGACACAATTCTCATTGAAGCTTAATAGATGGGAATGAAACAGAGAGGACTGATGGAATGTGAAAACTTCTTACCTAAATGAGTTCCTTGATGAGTTTTACTGGGCCTGTGAACACAGGTGAAGAAATGGGAATTTTAAACCCTGAATTGCTCGTGCAGATCTTCAGCCACGTGCTGTGTGTGGGCGTTTCTTGGGCCAGGCTGTGAGTTTGGCCACCAAGGTATGAGCTGGCACCTGCACCTGCAATTAAAAGAAAGAGAGAGCAGTGGAGCAGCCCAGGGATGAAGGGAACAAGGCCCTCATGTGACACAGCAGCCAGAGAAGTTGGTCTGTGAGATGGTGGTAGAGTCACCGTGCAGATCAGACACCAGACCTGAGTCTGCCAATAAGGCATGAGGATAAATAAATAACATTAGTTTAAGGAAATCAGGTGTGAAAACGTGATTGTCAGAGTTCTAGGAAAACCAGAGACAAATGAGATTGATGACTGCTCAGTGTGTCAAAAAATCAGCTGGGAGGCCACTGAGACTGGTGGAGGCAGGGACTGGAGGTCTTCTACAAGCCAATAAAGCCTGACAAAGGTGCAAAATTGTGGGAAACAAGATCTGCCTGGAGATGTGAGTTCAGTCTATTTTCTTATTTGGGGAATAAAATGAAAATGAGCTTTGAAGCAAAGAACAAGCTGTCCTGACAGCAGTGGAAACAAGTCTGGTTTCCCATGGAAGTGAGCCCCTGTATTCTCCTAGACCTCTGACTCCTTCCCATCTGGGAGACCTTTGCCTTTCATTTGAATTTCGAGGGGTTCACAAGGCACTGAGGGTATCCCACCACACGAATCTGTGTCCCTTGGATGGCCAGGGAGAGCACAAGGAGCCAGGCACAGAGGTCCCCACATGCTTTGGGTGACCAGCCACATCCAAGCACGTCCTTGATGGCTGGATTCAATCTGAATGTGTGCTTTTGGATGGGGCAGGGAGAGCCCCATGGCCAGGGACAGCGGGATGCTCCCTGCACCGGGTGTGCTTTCATTCCCCTTTATTCCCCTTGGAAGCTCCCTCTGCACCATGCCTGCTGCAGTCATGTGGCTTCAACCATGGGATATGGGAGCCTGGTCTTGTCCCCCTCAACAAACACCCCAAGAAGTCATAAAAAGCAGCTTATTCGAGCAACTTAAGAACAAATAAAAGCAGCGTAACCTTCCTTCTCCGTGCTTTGAGGGCGGCCACACATCGTCAGTGGAAATACTGCCAAACTTCTTGTTTAAATAGAAGAGCTGTGCTTATTTGTGTTGTTAATGGTCCTCACGAGGACCTGCTCTCCTTGCACGGGGACATTGTTTAGAATGGAGCCCGGGCTGGCTACTTTGCCATTAGAATTCCGTGCCAGCCCAGCGCTGACGATATTGGAGCTTTGCTAAACGTGTGTACGTGTGAGTTCATTAAATGGGTGCTGACTGTTGTTACACAAGTACAGCAGTTGAGTGCTTTCTGCATTAACCTTATCACCTGATGGGCGAAAGAAAAGGTTTAACTAAAGCTTAGGACTAATTGAACAGTATTTCAGTATTTTCTTATGTAAAACTGGTTCTGGTCTATTGTTTTTATTTATTTGCAATAACTGTGCTCATTCAAGTTTGTAATGACACTGCCATGGGTGAATAGAATTTGCTTTAAGTATTATTCTCCCTTTTCCTATCTCCTGCCTCCTCTAAACTGTGTCTCTCAGGAGAAAATCTGCAACAGAGCCTGGTAAAAAGACAACTCTCTAAGTACACACTCATTTTGGGGAGATACGTTCCCAAGCCGTGTTTTTAAAATTACTTTAGCCAGTTCCTGTTTATTTTCTCTGCCTGCCTTGGGTATTTCCTGTCGGGCTGAGTGTGGAGCTGGAGGAGATAGGAGAGAAAAAGCCTCCCGAGGAAAGGTGGGAGGCGTCTCATCACCAAGACACTGCACAAACCCTGGGCACTTTCTTTGCTCGGTTGCCACTAGAGTATGCTCTCGTGCTACAAGTTCCAGGGATTTTTTTGAAATAAATCACTCCGTGTAGCACAAGGCCATCTTTCAAATGCTTTCCACTTGCCCCAGTGTTTTTTTTTTTTCTCTAAGCAATACTCTTTTTTTTATAATTGCTGCTGAGCACATACTCATAGCTTTGAGAAAGCCTGGAGGGTCGCTCTGTGGCGAGGGGGATCTAACTTGGGTTTGGACAACTCCCAACTTCCACAGCGTGGGTGGAAACAGCCAAAAATTATCTTACCTGTCTCTAAAAAACCAAAAAAAGAGGATTTGCATGTCCCTCCTGTCTTGGTCGGACCCCTGGGTCACGGCTGATGAAGGAGGGGGAGGCAAATCTCATGAATTAATAGATTTCTGCTTACAGAAGAAACATGTAAATGCCCTTTTCAACATAAAGTGTGCCTGTAATCCCAGCCTTTGAAACGGTGGTAGTTATTCAGTAAGATAAAGGCTGCTGTGAGCCTGCCCCTACCACATTACAGCGAAGTACTTTGTCACTGGCACCCTAAAAGTTCCAGCTTCTGCATGACAAAGATACAAAACAACTTGCAGGACAATTAAAGAACACTTTGTCCTCACCCTATTATTACCAGCCATTCTTCCACGTTTCGATATTTGCCTGTAAATTGCTACCTCCCCCATCAATATAATTGTAATCAGCCACGGTTCACATTTGTCTTTGGATGCCTTTTCCAAGGGAAACACAAAGAGAGAAAAATACGGCAAAGAAAAAAGCCACGCTCCGGATAAAGAGCCTCGCCACCAGCCTGCTTTCACACGCAGGCTGCGCACTTTGCTGCTAAAATTACATTTTAGGAGCCCCAACGGGTGCGGGAACAATGACCCCGCTCATTTCCATAGTGACAATGGCTGGCGGAGGATTGGAACATGTCTTTTCCCTCTCCCCGATGAACCTCGGCCAACGACGGCGCAAACCTGCCAAGAAGTTGAGGCCGTGGCAGCTCCTGGTCACCCCGGAGCCGGGCGCTTCCCTGAGGGATGGGAGGCAGCCCTCGGGCCCAGGGGGTGTCACAGCCTCAAACACCGGTCCTGGCAAGCAGCACCAGTGACTTCTGAGCTGGAAAAACCCTCAGCTTCTTTGGCCTTCTCTGTACAGACCATCTGGGGAGTGTGCACAGAGCTTTTCTAAATTCACAGAATCAGAGATGGTTTGGGTTGGAAGGGACCTTCAAGCCCATCCCGTTCCACCCCCTGCCGTGGGCAGGAACGCCTTCCACTATCCCAGGTTGCTCCAAGCCCCGTCCAACCTGGCCTTGGACGTTTCCAGGGATGGGGCAGCCACAGCTGCTCTGGGCAGCCTGGGCCAGGGCCTCACCACCCTCACAGGGAAGAATTTCTTCCTAATATCCAATCTAAACCTACTCTCTGTCAGTGGGAATCCATTCCCCCTTGTGCTCTCACTCCAGGCTCTTGTTGTCTTCGGCTCTGTTGGAGCCTCTTCAGGTCCTGGAAGGCTTCAATTCGATCACCCCAAAGCCTTCTCTTCCCAGGCTGAACAACCCCAACTCTCTCAGCCTTTCCTCACAGCAGAGCTCCTCCATCCCTCAAATCATCTTGGCGGCCTCCTCTGGCCTCACTCCAACAGGTCCATGTCCTTCCTGTGCTGGGAACCCTGGAATTCCCATATTGCCCTCCTTGGTTCCAGCCTGTGCCCGTTCAGGGGTTTTGTGCTGCTGTTTCAGCAGGGCCCTTCGGCAGCAGCTTCTCCAGCCCCCAGAACACCACGTGTGTCTCCTCAGTTGTGTCAACCCCTAATCCTGCCCTTTTTCTCTTAATAAATGCAAACCTAATTTTCTAACGTCTCCACTTAGATCTAATCCATAAGGCTGTTTATTATCCTCGTTACCCTNCCTGCACCCAGCACTATCCGAAGAGGTGTTTGATGTGACTGAGAGCGGCCAGAAAGTGCTGATCTTTAAAAACCATCGCCCTGAACGGACGATCCCGGGAGTGCGGGAGATGCAGAAGGTCCCCTCCTCCCCCCCTCTCCGCGGTGGTTTCGCCCCGTCCCCCCCTCGCG
>VZRJ01008284.1:634433-666654 GCA_013397565.1 Ptilonorhynchus violaceus
TGAGAAGGCGAGCGGGCCGGGGCTGCTCCCCCCTCGAGGCGATGGGTGGTACAGCCCACCCGCCCCGCGCGGCCGAACCCGGAAGGTGGCGGCGCACATGGGCGCGGGGGCCGCGCCCGGGGCCGGGGCCGGGGCCGCGATCGGGATCAGGACCGGGATCGGGATCGGGACCGGGGCGGGAGGCGTCGCCGGGGCGCTGGGCGCTGCCGTGGCTGCTCTGTACACGGCCACGCTGCCGCCCGCTCTGCCCGGCGGGGATGCGGGTAACGTACCGGCTCACCCCCGCGGCGAGGCGGCACCATGGGGACCCTCGGCCCGTAGCGGCTGGGGCATCGCGGGCAGCATTCCGGGGGGGGCGTGGNAGCATTCGGGGGCGGGCTGGGGGGCGAGCCCTTAGGGGCTGGGGCTTTGTTGTCACCCTGTAGGGTTGCTGTCACCCCATAGGGTTGCTCACTCCAGAGCAGCTGGTGCATTGTTGTCACCCCTGGAGGGTTGCTGTCACCCTATAGGGCTGGTGTTACTCCATAAGGTTGTTGTCATCCCAGAGGGTTGCTTACTCCAGAGGGACTAGTGCATTGTTGTCTCTCCGTAGGGTTGCTGTCATCCCATAGGGACTGGGGCATCGGTGTCACCCCAGAGGGTTGTTGTCACCCCATAGGGTTGCTGTCATCCCATAGGGACTGGGGCATCGGTGTCACCCCAGAGGGTTGTTGTCACCCCATAGGGTTGCTGTCATCCCATAGGGACTGGGGCGTCAGTGTCACCCCAGCGGGTTGCTCACTCCAGAGGGACTGGTGCATTGTTGTCACTCCATAGGGTTGCTGTCATCCCATAGGGATGTTCATCTTATAGGAACTGCTGCATTGCTGTCACCCCTGGAGGGTTGCCGTCACCTTGTAGGGTTGTTGTCACCCCATAGGGTTTCTCACTCAGAGGGGCTGGTGCATTGCTGTCACCCCATTACGGGCGGCTGTCATCTCATAGGGATGCTAATCCTATAGGGGATGGTACTTCATTGTCACTCCATAGGGTTGCTGTTATCCTATAGGGACTGGTACATCAGTGTCACTCCAGGGGGTTGCCATAACCCCATAAGGATGCTCATCCTACAGGGACTGCTGCATTTCTGTCACCCCACAGGGTTGGTCATCCCATTAGATCACTCCCCCGTAGTCACTGGTGCAGTGCAGCCACTTTTGGGGTGCTCACCCCATTGGGGTTGGTGTGTTTGAAGCTCCCTAGAGGGGCACTGGCCCCACAAGTGGGTGCAGCAGGGACACCCTGTTTTGTGGTGTGCACCCCTTGGGGTCAGGGCATTGCCTGGTGCTCACCCCAGTGGGGTCAGCACAGCAAGATCCCCCCTGGGGCTGGTGCCCTTGGGCCACCCCATAATAGTTTGCCTGTATTTGAGCCTTTCAGCTGAGGGCCCTGGGGACAGCTGGTGACTTTAGGAGACAGATGTGCCCTCCTGCCAGATGTGCTGTCACTGCTTCGGCCGTCACTTTCTCTGGCCTGTGCAGCAGGGAATTCTTTGGATGCGTCTGTCTGGAAGTGCTCCTGACCGTGTCAGACTGTCTCATGTTTTGTGTTTGGGACTCCTCATCCCACCAGGTGGAACAAAGTTCTCCTGTTTGGTCCTGCTGTGGTTTTACTGGTTAATCTGGTTTTACATAAAAAATATTTTGGTTTTGCAGCATGTGTACAGCTGTAGTGTGGGGATAGGAGGACTTGGATTGTCTAGGGAATGTGCTGATAATTTTTTTTTGATGGAACAAGTGTCCAGGCTACTCTTTCTTTCTCATCCCTGAAGAGTGTTCAGTGGGTCTGTTTTAACTCCTGGCTGTGACTGGTTGGAAATCCAAGCTGAGCATGAAATTGCTTCTAAATAAATGGCCTTTTAATGGATGCATATATTTTACAGCCTCAGTGTGTGTGGAGAGAGAGAGGGGTACTGGCCAGGCTGGCCATGTGTGTCCTGATGGCTTTTGCTTCTGCTCCCAAGTTACCAAAAGGGCTGGGTTTGCTCTTTGTGGGTGTATCAATTAATATGTGATGATCGATGTATTTACAGTTGTTACCATTTTGTCTTTTATTACCGTTTTTGTCTCTTTTTGTCTGTGGAGAACACCCTGTGCTCTGAGCTGTTCGTGCTGCACGAAGCCTCGTGAACCTGGTTTTTAATTGTGCTTGAGCCTGGATTTTCCCTCTGGGATACAAATAACCATTAGCACCCTTTGCACAGAGGGATGCAGGCTCTCCTGGTGACGTGCTGGATCCATGCTGGGATTCATTCTTTGCTTGGTGTGAACTATCCCAGAGCAAGCAACCAAACAGCACACGGGTTCACTCCAAGTCCCATGGGTTATTGTGGTTGTTTTGTCCCATTTTGGAGGCAGGACAGGGGTTGCTCTGTCCCTAATTTCCAAAGGCATCCTGGTTCTTCGTGCACCACTCCTCTGCCAATAACTTTGGCCAGAGGCATCGAGGACACCACCTGGGGCTCTGCCACAAACAAGAGTCCATGCAGAGAGAGGCCGCAGGAGAGGGGGACTGGGTGCTTTAACAGGTTCCCAGCAACCCATGTTAGAGGGAATTCTGTTAGAGGAGATCTCTCAGGACAGTGTCCCCTGACTACCCCTGTGACCTCATTCCTTATCTCTCCTTATTTATTAATTTTTCTGGGTTTTCTTGTAACTCTGCTGCCTGGCTTGCGTGTGTTTGCTGGGACTGAGCAGAGCTGGGCTCCTCCTTGCTGTCCCCTTGTCCCAGCCAGCATTGTGTCCCATCACATTGTGTCAGGACATTTTTGGGCATTATTCCCCTGCTTTCTCATGGCTTGAGCATGCAATGGTTCAGCTGGGATCCCCTGGAATGTCTGTGCATGGCCCTGCTGGAGGTGATTAATTTGCCTGTGCCTGAGCACGGGGCTCAAACTTGTGCCACCAAAAGCACTGAGGCTACTTGTGGGAGTAAAGAGCTGCTTAAGGATTTGCTGTATCTGCTTTCAGGCAGGGAGCCTAGTGTTTTATTTTATTTTTTAAGCTATCTGTATTTTTAATTGTTCCCGAAGTTTGCAGTAATCCAAAAATGTCAAAGGCAGTGGGTATTTCCATTGGCAGCTTGCTGGTGTTACTTAGTGTTAGAATAAAGAAATGAATGAGAGAAGAATAGAGGGAGAATGAATTATAATTCAGAAACATCCACAGTTGTTAAAACAGCTTAGAAAGGGATCAAATAAAGTTAAAAGGAAAAAAAAAAAAGCCCCACAAATGTTCCCTGTGATGTTTCAAACATCAACTCCCAACCTTGGCATAAATCAGCTTTCAGGGCCTGTTGCCTGAACACCTTTATGGGGGAGCCAAGCTGGACGGTCAGAAGCTTGTTTACATCAGGAATCATAGAATATCCCAGCCTGGAAGGAACCCACAAGGATCGTTGAATCCAACTCCTGGCCCTGGGAGTTGGAGTGAATAAACTCTTCAGTTTGAGCTAGTGTCTGAGGATGCCTCAGGTCATTCTGTCTCACAAGAAATACATTGAAACCAAGTTTGTGGGTGCTGCAGTCTTCCTCTGAGAGTTTTGTTATTTAATATTAGTTTATTATTACTTCTCCAGCCTGTAGAGGCTGTGGGTGATGCCCAGGTATGTGGGTGGGAGGTGGAGAATTAACCTTATCCAAAGCAGTGGGTGTTAGGTACTTCTTTGGGTTTTCCCACTGGAATTCAACAGGCCTGCAGTCTGGGAGCTTATTTTTTGCAGGTCTTCTTGCCTTTTTTTCCTTAATTCTTAGGCAAAGTTGTGCTGTTGTCTTTCAAAGCTTGGCAGTGGCCTCCACCAGTGTTATATTTATATTATTTTTTCAGTTTCCTGATTGATTTGTGGCTGTGTTTCTTTGGGGTTATTCTGGCCCTCGATATGAATATCACAGCAATGTGAATAAACTTAATTTTTTGCTGTTTCAGATGCATGTATTGCTGTATCCCAGAAGGACTTTAATGGAGGTGAATCCATGCCTGGCTTGGGAGCAGCATCCCTGGGATGCGATGGGTGATGCTCGCTGGGGAACCCCCACGGTGCCAAATGTAGGGTTTCCTTTATTGGCATCATCCTGTGCTGCTTGCAGAGGGATTGATCCCTTCCCAGCCTCGCCATGCCCAAGAAATGTTGGAGCTGCTGAACACTGAAGGGCTCAGCATGGCATGGAGGGTTTTCCCATTGATTCTGCTGTTTGGGGGCTGTCCTGCAATAGGGTGGAACTTTCCTAAAATGAAAATAGCCAGTGTTTGGAAGTGCAGGAAACTCCACATCTGAGAGGCTTTGGTGCAGAAAGTGCCAGGTTTGTCCCCAGTCATTGCAGGGCCACAGCTCTAATTCTGCAGCAGTTGTCACCAGCAGTAATGGGTTGACTTGCATCTTCCTTTTAAAATGCACCATTTACTGTGGTGTCAGGATTTAAAGGTGTCATTTGCACAGCCTTCCTCCTTCACGTGGCGTGGTGAGGATGTGGTTGTACAGAAATTTAAAATATTGTTAATTTAGCATTTAAAGCCACCAGCGCCCTTCGTTTGTGTCTTCACCATCTAAGGAGGGGACAAAGCTGCTGTGACCTTGCCACTTGCAAAATTAGCAGGACCAGTAAGACCAGGCTCTGCAAAATTGGATTATGAAATTTGAGGGAAAGAAGGAAAACCAACCGTAATTTTAAATTTTGTTCGTCCCTGAATGTGTTGTGCTTTTTGAATATATTCAATATATGTTGTTCAGGAGTGTTTGTTGCAAAATGCTTCAGCATTGAAGTGCTCTAAAAATGCCAACTATTCTGCTAATGTGGGTCTTTTTGTGGCAGTTATTTGTCCTGCCCTAAATACAAACAAAATGCAAAATATAAATGGTGTTTCTGATGGAAGCTGGATGCAGCATCCACTGACAGGTAAAAGAGTTACTTGTGAAGCAGAATTGCTTTAGCATCAAGGGAGAGCGGCATTCCCAAATAAATGGATGCAGATTTGCACAATCAGTGCAAATTTTTCCTCTTTAAAACTGTAAAGCTCTGGTTTTGTGGTGTTTTTATTTTTTTGTAAATGAGAAACAACTGGGTTGTTGGACAGACAATGCAGCTTAAGCGTTGCAAACTGTGGGGCTTGAAAGTTATTGAGTCAGATGGTTTTAATTTAAAAATACACACACACAAATGTCTGCATTTTGAGTATCTCAGGCTATTCTTTGCCCGAGCCTACCTATATTTTCACTTATCTGTTCATAAAAGTCTCGCGAAAACATACAAAAGATATTTTGTGCAATGACATCAGAGGGAGAAAATATTCTTAGAAAATTTCATGCTGTTAAATCTCCACAGATTTACAGTTTTATCCAGTCAAATTAATGCAAAACCCCAATGCAAGCATTTGGATTTTGAAAACTTTGGAGGAGTGTCATTTCCTAATAGTAATTATTGGTTTTACATTATTTTTTCACAGGGGAGCTGATCACAGCCGCATATGAGCTTGGAGTAAGTATTAGTTTTATTGTTTAATCAATGCTCTCATTAACAGTTTTAGGAATTAAGGAAGTTTAATTAAGCATGGAGTAAAGTAGATTAATTTATTTTCAAACCACAGTTTTTACTAACTTATAAGTACAGCACGCGACAATTTACTTCAAGTTTTAAATCCAATTAAACTAAATTATAAAGCAAAGGCTTTACTGTATATACAGTAGCTGGCTTATTATCAACCCAAATTTTGTATAAGCTGGGGAGAATAAAATAAATCGGGTTAACAATTTTAATAAGTTTTATTATTTAATAAACTTTATTATGGTGCATGATCCCTTTAGGCAAGACCTTAGGACTGTCAGCGCGGTGGTAATCCGATAGCAGTGTGGTCTTTCAACTTGCTAACCAATAAAATAGTTGAGAAGCTGCTTTTTTAAAAAAAAAAAAAAAAAAAGAAAAAAAAAAGAAAAAAAAAACAAAAGCCTTTTGAATGACCCTAATATACTGTGAACCCAAACAAGGAGCCCTTTAAGGCACGCTAATGAAACGTGGCACCTCCTTTTTCTCGCCGCCTCGTTATTACGGGCGAGGCGCGGAGCCAAATCCAGCCAGGAGGAATATCTGCGGAGTTGGGATGGGGGGAGCGAGGGGTGGGTCGGGGACAGGAGCCCCGGCTCGGGGATGCCCCGGCTCCGGACCGGCCCCCGGCGCCGCTCTCCTCCTGCTTTCCCAGCCTTTTCCCCCTTTCCAACCGCGTGTCGCTCTGTCCGTAGGTCGCGCACCCTCCCGGCTACCCCCTGTTCACGCTGCTGGCCGCAGCGGCCGCGGGGCTGCCCGGCGGCTCCCCAGCCCTGCGGGTCAATCTGCTCTGCGGCTGCTTGGGAGCGGCGGCCGCCTCCCTGCTTTTGTACACGGTGCGCAGGTAAAGTCCTCGGGGATGGTTTGTCGGATGCTTCCCGGCGGCTCGGGACGTTCCCGAAGGCTCCCTCTGTTCATCCCCTCCCTCCCTCCCTAATTAGTTCCTCTGATTAACCCAACAGCAACTCAATCTGAATTTGACCTTCTTTCCCTCACAAAAGCTCCCCTCTTTATTTTTTCCCCCCCCCTTTCTTTTCTGTTAAATAACGATAACAGCGATAATCAAAAGTGCGCCCTTTCCCCTTGCCCGGCCGTGACAGGTTGCTCGGGCTCATTATCACAAATCACCGCTCGGTTTAACTAACCAGAACTAATGAAGTTTGTCGTTCTCGAAAGATGCAGATGGTCTGTTTAAATTAACAGGATGAGCTTCACCTATCGGGAAGCCGTGAACTTGGTTTAATTGCGGCTCCCGGCGCGGGCGGATGGGCAGTTGCCTGCCCGTGGTACCCGAGGACCAGGGAGAGCATCCCTGCCTTTCCCTGGTGGGGTGGGATGTCCGGAGCCTTCTCCCCGGACCTCTCACCTTGGGAGGAGAGGGAACGATCGGGGTGCGCACGTGGTCCGGGGTTTTTGTTAACCCTGCTCGTCTTTGATGTGCGAGTTCTGGCTGCTCTTAACCTCAGCCTGACCCATATTTGAGAGGATTATGGCAACCCGTATAAACAATTTCTGATGTTCTTTCGCGGGGAAAATAGGGCGCGTTTTGAGGCTGCAAATGATATCGGGGCGCTTCGGGGTGAGACGGGGCGCTTCCTTACCCAGATTATTTTGACAAAAGCCCTCTTCTCCCACCCGTTTCCCCTCAGGAAAACCTTCCCAGAGAGTGAGAGCAGCCTAGAAATAAAAGCAGAAATAAATGGGGAGGTGAGGGGGGGGCAGATTCTGCACAGCCTGAGAGCCCTGAGCTCACTTAAACTTTGGTCCATGGGGTTCATCTGTCTGGGTGCATCTTCCTCTGCTGAAGAGGAGTTGCTTTTTGCACATCACCTTTCACGTAGCATCAAAAGCACTCCTACTGGAATTGCTTAAGTAGTTCCTAAATATTTCTGTAGGCATTCAAAGTGATTGCTTTTACTGGTGGGTAATACATGTAATTAAGTCGGCGTTATTTAATTTAATTTAATATCCTGCATTTCACAGCATATTTGGGAAGCTGGAAGTGGCGCTGCCCTCCCGTGCACAGTGCCAGAGCACAACTCCATTCTGTTAAAAACTCCTGCAAGGAGTTGCTAAAGGTTTTCAATACTGGGTTCTGATTTCTTTTTTAATGATGGTTGTTCCCATTATTGGAGTTACTGGGAAGATCTGCCCCGGTTTTTAGTCTGAACTGCAGTGTGACAGTTCCTTGGGTGCCCAGTTTGTGCTTTGGAAACGATGCAGTCATCGCTTCAGAGAAATAAGGGTACAGGAGAGAAGTGACAGGCTAAATTTGAGAATTATTTTGAGAATTACTTCAGCACTTGCGAAGGTTTAGGGTTTTTGTTCTTGTTTAATTGGATTTGGAAGACGGCGCTTCTGTCAAATTTAAAATTTGCACGAAGGAATGGAAAACCTGGAGCTGAGAGATGATAAAAACTACTAGGACTTACAGAAATTATTTCATAGATACTGACAGGATCAGTTATTCAGCCTAGCAGCGATTGATTTTTTTTTAAAATATTTGTAAGGTCAGTTTTATTTCCAAATTACAATGTTACATTTTTGCTTTCAAGCACTTTAAAACTGCCTTTATTTTTTGGGACATTCATTTGGCCAAAAAAAAAAAAAAAAAGATTTTTATTGATTGCTTTTTTATCTACTTTAAAGAGAAAAAAAATTAGAAATTGTTCACTNAAAAAAAAAGATTTTTTTTGATTGCTTTTTTATCTACTTTAAAGAGAAAAAAAATTAGAAATTGTTCACTGTCACTGTGTGCTTGAAGCTGTAACTATCTGAAGGTGATGTGGTGTGTTTTAAACCGGGCTTGTCCGTCCTCACAAAGGAACTCAACGGGTCTATCAAATCCCCCCTCATTTTGGCCTTTAAATAAAATTATCCGATGGGGTGACCCCTGTGAGGTACCGCTGGAAAAATCAGCACCTGCTCCTCTTGCTGCCCGGAACGTGGATGTTAATATGAAAATATGTAGATGTTAGGAATACAAATAATTGATGAAGTACACATCCTTGGGGAGCAACACGGTTCAAGTGGCAAATCTGCCTGCTCAAACAATAGCCACCCTCCAGCGGGGAGGAAGCCATCTCTATGGAAATGGGGCTGATGCTGCCCTATTGATCGAGTGAAGAAGACATTATACAATGTCAGTTGGGTTGTTACAATTTCATTTGTCGTCTGACCTGAACTTAACCTCTAAAACCTTTCTTTTCTCCCCGCCAGCCGGGCAGGGTTGCTGTTTACCCTCGCCCGGGTTTTTCTGTGCCTCCCTCCCAGCATCCCCGTACAGTAAATCTCTCCCTTTTTTTAAAAATTTTCTTTTTATTTTTTTATTCCCCCATTGATTCTTTCTGTTTGAGTCATTTCCCGGAGTTTATTCCTCGGCAGGTCGGGACGATTTTATTGCTTAAGGAAAAGAGCCGTGGTTCCCTCCGTGGTGTTTGGGATGTTGTGGCACGTGCAGGATTAGGATGGAATTTATTCCTTAACCAGATTTCTCCTCTGCCAGGTGATGGCTGGCGGGATGCTCCACGCTGGGGTCGATAGGAAGCGGCCGCAGCATCGTGTTTGTTTATTGATTTTATTATATTATAGTATCTTATATTATTCATTTAATTACATTATTTTTTTCAAGCCTGGATTGTTCTTCTGAAAGCAGAATTCTGTGGAAGCACATTGATGCAGAAAGCCCTTTTGTCAGTAATCCAGACTATCGCTGAGCGAGCCGTTTGCTCCTTTGAGTTACTTCTCAAGTATGGATTTTTTTCCCCCCTCTGCACAGTCTTAATAAATTGCTTGTAATTATCGTAAAATGGCATTTACAAAGAGTTTTCTCAGACTGCTTGTAACTGAGGCAAATAATTCATCTTTGCTTTGAAGGAAGGGGGAGCTGCTTTATGTTTTTAGGACTCAGCGAGTGCGGCTGCAGGATTGTTTCTTTAAACAACTATTTATTTGTTTTACTGTGGGAGGCAAAGCATAGCAAGTTTACAAAGTAAACCAATTATCTTCTTATAATATGATTGCCAAAGTGTCATTTTCTGCACAGGGGATGCATTCTTTGCGTTCTCTGTTGCAAAGAGAAACAGGATGCTTCCCCCTGCTCTAAGTGCATTTCTTTTTCGGTGTATACCTTTCATAATTTGGCTGTTTTGAGGTATCTAAATATGCAAAGCTGTTTTATTGCAGGGGCAGTAACAGACTAGACAGTGTCATTGCCCAAGTATTTGTGGCAAGTTTTTTCCAGCTTTATTCTGGCTGAGTTGGATACAGGGTTTTGAAAAGGGGGAAGATGTTGCATTAAATTAAGCAGTTCACATCTCTTTGATTTGCTGTTCTGGGTATTATATTAACTTTTAGACTAATACATTATACATACATATATTTTTATATATTATATATTTTTTTAATATATATATATATGTATTCCCTGCCCACAAAACCTCCCAAGCAACACAGTGTGGGTGTATATAAAACCCAGAGCCAACTCTTCTCACACTGCCAACAAAAAGGAGCGTTGGGCATGTTAGATAATGAAATCATCAAAATTATTCCATCACTTTGAAATCATCAGGATGTTTTGGAAGTGTCACTTGACCGTCTTGATGGCACTGAGCTTTCTGGCTCCCAGAATATGTGTCTTGGAGATCTGGGAAAGTCCCTGAGAAGGACCGGGAGGATGAGTTGACCTTCATGGCCATCCCAGAGGGACCTCATGGCTGATGCTCCCTTAAAACTGACTGGTGCTGGGAAAAGTTGTCTGCTGCCTCTGCTGAGTGAGGAAATACTCCCTGTCCCTGGAGTATGTGGGTTTGCCAGAGCAGGAGTCATCCCTGAACAGTCTGACCCCTTTTTTTGTGGTTGTGGTTTGGGGAAGATGGAGGGATGAGAGAGGAGCCAGTGCTCGCTCAGCCAGAGTGGGAAATTTAAAAATTGGGCTTTGGGGAAGGAGGAATCTCCTTACAGGGCGTGTTTGGATTTTTCCAGATTACAGATTATCATAGATTATCTCTGTTGTAGCACAGCAGGAAGACCTTGGGTTTTTTGACAGCAGCTGTGCTTAGTAACAAATAGCTACAAAGTTTTAGGAGGGAGAGAGGAAAGAAAGGTACTCAGGTGCTAATTTGCTTTTAGAATATCTAGCGTGACCTCTGGCTAATTGATCACACATATATTTTTATTTTTTTTCCCACTTGTCCCCATAATAAACTGGTGCTGAGTTCAGTCTGTTTGAAGGCGCTGCCAAATCTGTTCATTTGCATTTGGCTCTAAAGTAGGCACACGAGGCTGCAGTAACTCTGCTTCGTTTTGAAGGGGGGGGGAAAAAGCAGGGCAAAAAAACTATCTTTTTTTTTTTTTTTTAAAAGACTGAAGAGTCTTTTCTGACAGCTAGTCAGAGTTAGAATTAGTTCAAGGAAATGTTAATAATGCACTGCCTGGCTTAATCCCTTTGATATCACCAGGTATCCTCCTGTTCATGGGTTAATTGCTTTAAAAGCGGAGGCAATATTCTGAGCGGTGGGCCGCTTCACCTTTTCACAGCTGTTACCATTGAGTGACAACTAAATCCCATGTGTAAGATGAGGAAGAGCTCAATCTCCAATTGGGAGAAAATTTATGTAAACCGCAATCCCTTCAGAATGTGCGGAAGTCACAGACTTTCTTGATTTACTCTGCTTTTCCCAGAAAGCTCCATTGTTCCCTTCCCTAAGTCCCATCAACCCTTTGTAGCAGAATATCACAGCGGCGGCAGATAGCTTGAAATATATAAATGCTATCATAGCTCTGATTAATAGCGGCGCTTATGAGTCAAGTCTGATAACGGAGCAGCTCTCCACTCAATTTCAGATACCGCTAATGGAATCTGTCTCCTGCAATTGTAATGTGAGAAGGGCTAATTTGCCATGGAGCTTGGAGCTGTCACCAGCCGGGGATTGGGGGGTCAGATGGGAGCTGCCAGGTTTTTGCCCTGCAGCTTGTATCTCTCGCTTTGAATAGCGCAGCCCCCTGCCTGCCAGGGAGCTGATAGGCCGCCGGGGGGTTTATGCCACTCGTACAATAGAGAAGGGCTGCATGGGCTGACTTGGTAATTGTGAAGCCAGCTCATTTTTATTTTATTTTATATTTTATNGCAATTACCAAAAAAAAAAAAAAAGCACAACTTATAAAACATTTAAATAGCTCAAGCCGGTTCCTACTGCGGGTTGGGGTTCTTTGGCTGCTGGGAGCAGGCGCCGGTTATTACAGGCGCCTGGGATAAAGGTGTCTCCATTTTCCGAGGATTGTGAATCAAATAATGGGTCGGACTAATACACCCTTCCCGCTTGGAAAGACACCGGGAGAGGAGTTCTCATTTGTAATGGCTGGGAGCACAGTTGGTACAACTCAAGTGCGAGTATGGAGTGATTTCTCAAAGCAGCGCAGCCCCGTGTGCATTTTACAGATCTGTCATGAGCTGTTGCACTCTCTGAGCTGCTCTGGAATAGCTTGGCATGGAAGTGTTCAATTTAAATACCAAACTTTCTTGGGAAGGGGCTGCTGCAGGCAGGCTCTGCTCCCATGTTAATGGGCATCCTGGAGTGTGCGAGGTTTGAGATTGGGATGTCCCACTCCTTGCTCCTCCGGTGAGTTCTCACAAAGGGCTCTTCCCATCCCTGGTGTCCAGACCCACCAAGGACCCTCTGAGGTCCTTCCTGTCATTCTGGGACAGTTTGATCCAAGGTGACATGGCCCCAGGACACAAGGAATGGGGTGCAAGATGCCTCTTGCCCATGCTGGTGATGGCCACAGGTCCGTATTTACCAAGGGGATGGGCAGGAAAATATTACCCTGCAGAGGTGGTGTCCTTACTGGAGAGCTCCAGTCCAGGAGGATGTGTGTGAGAGGGTGCAAGGACCAGCTCCCCTTTGCCAAAATCCTCGCTCGGTACTCCTTAACCACCCTGGACCATCCCCTCTCCAACCTGTGGTGTTTCAATAAAATAACCACAAGAAAGAAAGATCAGGAAGTGGTGGCAGTCCCTGGTGTGAGGGAAGGGGCATTCCATGCATGTAGTGGGAGGTGAGGGTGCTGCTTGCTCCCTCCCATCCCAGCCATCACAGGTTTGTGGGAATGCTGAAGTGGTGGGATGCTGAAGTCCCATTTGACACGAAGGACAGCAGTTGGTTATAACCAAACTGCTTTGGTTTTATTTTGTGATGGTTCTGCCTCTTTACTTGGTGTCTTTTCCCTTCTCTCCTTGTGACCATGGAACTCAACCAGGAGAAATGAGCCAAGCCCTGCTCTCTCCTTCCTCCTCCTCCTCCTCCTGCTGCAGGCAGGGCTTAAGTGGCTATTGAGCTCCAGGTCCTTGAGGAAGAATAAAATCTGGTTTGCTATTCCCTGTAGTACCTGAGCTGGCTCTTCAGCGCTGACAGCAAGAGAAACCGCCTTTTGTCATGGAGTGTTTGTGGCTGAGAGGCAGGCAAACCCAGAGGGATTGGGGTTTTTGGGGATAATTATTGTTACTTAAGTCCTAAACTCATGTTTGGGTTTTTATTTTTAAATAATTCTTCTATTTCAGCGCCGATGCTCATGCACGCTTAGAATTTATCTGTGGGAAGCTTGGTTGTTGAGTCTTCTACATCCCTTTCTTTTTAGCCCCCACCAAAAAAAATTGGGTTTTTTTAATTGATTAACAAGTGAAACCTCTTAAATTCAAAATGTTAAACCTTTAGTGCACTTCCTTGAAATAAAAATATATTCAGGGGAAGTATCTTTGCTGCTCAGTAAACCCACAGCAGTGCAGAGGCAGAAGTTGCTGGTGATGTGCCTGGAGTCTGGAAGTGTACAGGGAACCACCGACATCAAAATCATCATCTGCAGATGCAGGGAGAGACTGAAATTTAAAAAAAAAAAAAAAATCCATTAATTAGTTAATTAGTGGAGATTTTAAAAAACAGGAGAGTTTTTTCTTATTCCACTGCCTAAAAAAAAAACCCCAAAAGATGTAAGGCTGAGATCTGCTGCCTGTAAAGTTTTGGAGGGAACAGAAGGCAGAAATAATCAGCTTATTTCACTAGGTACAGATAGGTGTTGCCAGTGTTAAATACATCAGCTTCAAATATAAACCATTCAAATTATCTTACTCTTCTTAATGAATCCGGTGCACTGAAGATTGCATTTAAGGAAAACATTTTAATTAAATTCCAATTCCCATCCATGTATAGCTTTAGACTGATCATTTAATATGTTTTTGTGAATTATTTAGTATAGAATGTCTGCCATTGCTTTCTAAATAAAAAGTAAGAACACTGGTGGAGTTTTTTTGTTAAATGCAGATGATTTGTAACCTTGGCTAAAGAGAAGTGTAACCAAATTTAGAGGAAAGGCTAAATTTTAAATTGAAAACTTGCATGTTTTAGTGGTTGCCAACAAATGAGAAACTAAAAACTATAATTGCAAAAAAACCCCCAGATTAAAATATCTAATTTCAGTTTTCCCAAATATTCCTGCAAACTCTTAATAAAAACCTGCAGCTGAAATAGTCCTGATTAATAAGGGAAATTCCTACTGGCTGCATCCTTGGAGCTGGGGCTCAGCCACACATTCTTTCACTTGCGTGCTGGAAAAGGAAAACAAAATAATAAATTTTTTTTTTTTTTTAGTCTTTTATGTTTAGGGATGCCATGGGAAAATATTTCTCTCAAAGGCCTGTGTGACCTCTCCCTTGCTGACTGTTCCTGTCCCTTCTGAGTGCGTTTCCAGATGATGGTCATGAAGACTTTTCCACTTGTGCCTTGGCTTCAACTCTTTTCTTCTTCCATGACCTGACTCCCGTGTGCTGGGGCTGTTTTTTCCCATCCTGGTTCCAAAGACTGGGGGAAACAAGCTGGCTTTGTGGGAGCAGCCATCTACCCTCCCTGCTCCCCAGAACCAATGGATAAAGCCCTCCTAGATGTTGCTTTTCCATGAGGCCAGTCAAGGATCCGACTCTTGTGCGTCTTTGCCGTGTTTTGTAGCACCTCAGCTCTGTTTGAAAAATGTGTTCAGAGACAGAAGCACGAGTAGAACTTGAGTGAGGATAAATCTCGGCTCCTCTCTGCTCTGGACTTCTGATGTGCTGTCAAATGTTAAGCAACTAAAAGGTATTTTCAGGAAAAACCCCAAATGTTTTGTTCTGACCGAGCCTCCAGCCAGTGCAGATGGCAGAGTGGGGGGCTCCAGAGTGGGCTGAGCCCAGAGGCTCTGTGATTCCTTCTTGTCCAGGAAGGCTTCACTGCAGGAAATATTTGCATTGTCAGTGCCAGGCCTGGTGTTTGATTTTGGTGAGGGAAGTGACTGCACACCATGAAAAACCTCTTCTTGACTTCCACACAACAAATGGCCTCTTGGTTTTGTTCCCTCTCCATCTCCACAGTGGTCACTTGGTTGTTGAGCTCTTGCTGGAGTTATGGGAGGTCTCTTTTTGCTCTTACATTAACCTTCTTCCACAACATGCTCTGTTTTAACCACAAAAATGCTCTCTGTGCCTGTAATTAAAGCAGCCATTATCTTCTAGCTCCCTAATGTCCTCCTTCCTTGTGTGACATGTCACCAGCAAATCTTCAGTTGCAGGTTGCTCTGTCCTCCTTTGTGAATCTTTCCATGCTTTTTATAGAATCACAGAATCACAAAATGGTTTGGGTTGGAAAGAACCTTAAAGATCATCCAGTTCCAACCCCATGCCATGGGCAGGGACACTTTCCCCTAGACCAGGTTGATCCAAGCCCATCCAACCTGGCCTTGAACACTTCCAGAGTTGGAGGAAAAAAATCCTTGGCTTTGAGCTTCTTGACCTCAGTTTCAGAGCTCTGCCCCATCCCTTTGCTCTTTTCAATTCTTCCCGTCTCTATTTTACTCTCATTTTTGTGCCTTTTCCAGAAAGTTTTTTTATTCTCTCTCTGCCCTGCATCACTGAACACCAGTCAGTGTCTTTTCCACCTTGAGGTTGTGCTTTAGTCCAAAGTGCTGTGGGTGGCTGAGCTGTGTTGTCGCTGCCTGAGGTTTTTTGTCACCTCCTTGGACAGTGCGCGTGTTTGAGGTCACCTTGCCTTTGAGGCAGGAGAGGTGCAGCACAGTGTCACCCCATGCTGGAGCATCCCAAGAGGCTGCCAGGGACAGAGGCAGAGGAGCATGGAGACCCTTGTGTCAATCAAAATGAGCTGTATAACCGTGTTACCCCAGCTGCAGGGCAGGGTTGATTTAATTTGCCCCCAAAATCATGCTGACAATTGCATGGGATTCATTTCTACTCATCCTGCTGGTGCTGCTTTGCACTGTGGGTTGTTGCATTTCTTCTGCCAGTTGGTTTTCATCCTCCTCTGGAGACACCTGCTCCCATTGCTTCCACTTTTGAAGGTTTTCCTCTGAATCAGCAAATTCCCAAATTCATCATTTCCATTGCTGGTAACAGAACCTGTGGAAAAACTCTTGGTCTCCAGCTTGCACTTCCCAAAGCTGGTTTTTTGATGTTCCTCAACAATGCAACACATTCCCATTTGGTTTTTTTAACATCTGTTGTTCTTGTAGGAATTTAGTGCTCCAGGCCCAGACAATGGGCTGTCACAAAGTGAGCTCAGCAGCCTGGCTTTCCCATGAATTTCCTTGGAAAGTCGTTCAGTCTGGAGAAGAGAAGGCTCCAGGGAGACCTTAGAGCCCCTTCCAATACCTAAAAGGGCTCCAAGAGAGATGGAGAGGGAATTTTGACAAGAGCATGGAATGATAGGCCAAGGACAAATGACTTCATACTGCCAGAGGGCAGGGTTAGATGGGATATTGGGAAGGAATTCTTGGCTGTGAGGGTGGTGAGGCCCTGGCACAGGTTGCCCCGAGAAGCTGTGACTGCAGCATCCCTGGAAGTGTTCCAGGCCAGGTTGGATGAGGCTTGAAGCAGCCTGGGATTAGTGGAAGGTGTCCCTGCCCATGGCAAGGGCTTGGAACTGGATGAGCTTTAAGATCCCTTCCAACCCAAGCCTTTCTATGGCTCTTTCCATGGTTCTTTCTATGATTCTTTCTATGATTTGTGGACACAGGTCTGAGGTCTGTGCCTGGTTTGGGATCCTGACCCTGCAGTGCTCGGTGAGCAGAGGTTTCCTCTGTCCCACAGAGCTGGGATAAGTCTTTAAGCTTTGGGTTGAGTAGCTTTGGCTTAAGCCTTATTCCATAAAACTCGACTCGCAGGTTTGAGACTTTCTATCAAGAGGATGGGATTTCTTTCATCTCATTTGAACTCTCTTGATATGCTTGAGTCTTTCCTGGGAAAGACAGGGAGAAGTGGTGAATGATTGGGATATTTGCCTAAAATGCTGCTTCTCAGAAGATTTTTGGGAAGGTTGTTTCACCTTTCTTTTGCCTTATTTCTCGGCAAGAGTTTCAAAAGGATTTACAAAGTTGTTTCTTTATAACTGAAAGTTTGAACTGTTTAAAGGGTTTAATCAAAACATAGGGATGTTATGTAGTGGGTTTGTGTATTGGGGATCTCTTGGTTTTTAATTACACATGGCCCTGCTGCTCTTTCCTGGTATTTTTCTTCAGGTTTTTTCCCAATTCCATTGATTTTTTTGAGACTTCTTCCCACAGTCTTGATGTTGAAGTCTGTGCCACCTTGAGCTCGTCTTGCTCTGGCCTGGAACACCTCGGAGTTGTTGCCTTTTTTCCCAGTGTTAACTCCATGCTTCTCACCCTCCTGCAGGTGCAGACCTCAAAATAGTTTACTAAGGAGATAAAAATCATTAGTCCTGTTTTCCAGATACATTCAGATACTCTGGCAAACCAAGGAGAGGAGCCCTTGTAGAGAGTTCTCTGTCAGGAACTTCATCATGTCACATGGAAATCACACATGTAGCTCGATGAAGAAGTTGGGGACCTTACAATTTTTGGCTTAAACTTGCTGGAAATGTTAGGACTAAATGGAATTGTGCATATCTGGGGTGGAACTGGTAAAATACCCAATGTGTGTGTGGTAGAGACTGGCTGAGCTGGGATGGTGAATCTCTGGAGAGGAGCTTTGACCACAGCCACAGCTCTTTGTGTCTTTGGATAAGGCTTAACTGAGCACGTTGTGGTGCCCTACACGGCCTCTTTTCAGGGTGACTGTCCTAGAGGGAAGAGCTTCCAGACAGGCAGAGCCAGAGCTGCTCCCAGTGAGACTGGGTGGGAAGAACCACTATTGTGGAATGGGTTTCCTGGGCTGAGTTCCACCTCGTGAGCTCCCTGTGCTGGATGCAGCATCCAGCTGAGTTGGGCAGGCAGCTCCGTGGGGAATGTGTGCCATAATCCCATCTGGGAGCCATGGAGTTGGTCGGCTTTTGGGCTCGCAGCCATCCCCAAAGTGGGTGCTTCACCCTCTTCCCTCCCTCCTGCTGGAGCTGACACCCATTTCCCACACTCCTGACCCCGGTGGGCACCTCTCCTTGGTGGGATCGTGGGTGCTGCAGTCCTCACCCACCCCCAGGACCCCAAACAGCCCCCAGGAGAGCCCTGCCAATGCTGTCCATCCTGAATAGCTCTAATCCACTCCTAATGCAGTTCCTTGATGAGTTTAAGGCTGCAGCCTCGCTGGCATCTCCTCCAGAGTATCCCGTTAGAGCCGTGACTCCCTGGCTCCGTGCGCCGTGACCCGCTGGGCCATCCCTCGTCAGGATGTCTGAACCAAATCCAAATCCTGGAAGTTTTCGTGGCGAGAAGAAGCGGATTCCTTGGTGTTGGGTGGCTGGCAAACAGGCTCTGCTCTTCCCAATGGCAATCCTTAGCGGAGAAATTATTAGGGAGATCTTAACCATATAATGTTTTGGCGGGGTGCTGGGTGGCACTCGTCGCTGCTGCTACAGTATGTTTTTTAAGAAAAAAAAAAAATTAAAAAAAAAAGAAGGACAATAAAGTAGGCTTCTTTTTTTTTTGTTGGAAAAGAAGATTTCATGTTATCTGTGTTTGCAGGCTTTCTGGCTCATATGCTGGAGGAATCCTTGCTGCGGGGGTGTTTTCGTTTTCCCGTCTAACATGGCAGTGGTCCATCACGGCGGAGGTTTTCAGCTTAAACAATCTGTTTGTGGGGCTGCTGATGGCTCTCACTGCTCACTTTGAGGAGGCATCCACTGCAAAAGAGAGATCAAAGGTAAAACATCTCCAGCAAAGTGAATAGTTCTTTATTTTTTGTTAATGAGGTGTCACCTGTCTGTTTAATTTCCTATTCATTTACTGCTGATTTAGTTTTGTTTAAATAAAAAGGCCAAATTTGGCACTTGGTTCTACACCTATGCTGGGTGATGTTCATCCCTGACCTACTTGGATGTTTAAAAGTGACAAACTTTGAATAAAAAGCCCACATTGCTTAAGGATTGAGTTGGGACCTGTTGGATGGGTTTGGGGGTTGGTTTATTTATTACCCACAGGGTGGAAGCAGGAAAAGCAAAATCATTTTCATCTAAACATTTTAGTGCATCCTGCATCAAAGACACAAACTAGGCTGTGGGTGTTGCAGGTTTTGTTTTAAGGACTGGTGTTTTTCTTTGGGGTAAAGAGATTTATTTTGCAGAAAACTTCATCTAATCAGAAGCCCAGGTTTCTACACAAAAACGGGAACGACCACATTTTCAATCAGTTTTTCTTTTGAAATTAAATGTGCCCCTAAAATAATGGCATTGTTAAATACAGAGACTTTAAATTTCATGCTGTATTTGCTACTTTATAAACAGACCAAGCAGCCAAATGATATTTTTGCTCAGCAGTCTTGTTCTTTCTACTTTTGTTTGCCTGAACATCTCATCTCTTTTGCTCCGACAGACTTGCCTGCTGTGACTCCTGTAAATTGTGTGAATAAAGGGATTTTTGTTGGGCTAGGCTAGAATTTCAGGAGTCCTCAGTGGTAGTTTACTCAGCTTTGTGAGTTCCCCAATAACATGTTTTATCAGTGGCTGCAGAGACCTTGTTTCACCAGTGGATTTTTTAATTATTATTATTTTCTAATGAGCAGTGTCCCAAGATCCCCACAACCCGAACTCCACGGACACGGAATTGGGCATTTTCCAACCTTCTCCCATGTTTCACGTGCCCGGTTTCCAATGGGATTTTCAAAATTAGATTTTCAGAAGCAGTTAAGGAGCTTGTTTCAATGCATTTTTGAGTGTCTGGCATCCCACGCCTTGAAGGAGCCGGGCTGCCAGCAAGCTTGCAGTGCTTTCCATAAATCAGGTGGTCATACAAACATCATGTGGGAGTTCATCAGTGTAATTAAAAAATTATTGAGGTTGTTCTGAGTCCTGCCAGGCTCTGAAAACCACAAAGGTTTTCCTGAAGTTCTGGCAAGGTGTCTCCATGGCAAGGCAGTGTCCAGCATGGAATGCTGAGCAGTTAATTAAAAATTACAAGGTGATCCCATCACTACACCAAGGCAAGGGTTTGCATCTGTGGTTGGGCACTGGAACAGGCTTGAGCTTTTGAACTAATGAGGGGTATCACCTTTAATTCCCTTGGCTTAGGAAGTTTGTGTAGCCCTGACTTTAGCCCTCTGTGCCTTACAAAGAGGAAAAAATCATTCCTGTTTTAAAAAATCAGGTATCTGTAGATAATGGCTTTGTTTTAGGGCATGGCTTCTGAAAAATAATTCAGAGTGAACTGCTGGGCAGCCTCCCCTTTGGAGCTGGGGTCAGGAGTTGCACTCATCACATCATTATGATGAGATGATGCTACACAGGATCTCTGTATGCATGGAGACGTGGCTGTTCAGCTGGACACTTCTTAAACAATTGAAATCTCCCTGTAAATAATAAAAAATTTAGCCTGTGTTCTGTGTTACAACTGACTGGTGCTCACTGGTGTATTTGCCTTTCTCCTGTAAGAGTTGTGCTGAAGCTTTTTTTAAAACCTCTGGATGTTTTTGCAAGCTGTAAATAGTAATTGTGGATATTTTTTTTCTTTCCCCTCTCAGATCTGTAAATTGGGTGCCTTTTGCTGTGGGCTCAGCCTGTGCAATCAGCACACGATAGTGCTTTACATCATTTGTGTTGTGCCCTGGGTTCTCTCCCGGCTTTTCAGGAAGAGGGTATGTATTTCGCTGAGCCACACCTCTGTTTTCATCAGGCAGTGAGTAATTCTTCTCCCCCAGCACTTGTGCCACTTCTGAGTTGATGTACATGGTTAGTCATAACCCACTGAAGTGACAGTCTGATCCCACAGCCACTGATCTAAAGGGGGCTGATTTAAAGAGGGTCTTACAAAAGGCTCTTGACAAGGGCATGGAGTGATGGGACAAGGGGGAATGGCTTTAAACTTAAGGAAGGCAAGTTTAGATTTAGGTATTAGGAAGAAATTCTTCTCTGTGAGGGTGGGGAGGCCCTGGCACAGGTTTCCCAGAGAAGCTGTGACTGCCCCATCCCTGGAAGTGTCCAAGGCCAGGTTGGATGGGGCTTGGGGCAGTCTGGTCTGGTGAAAGGTGTCCCTGCCCATTGCAAAGAAGTTGGAATGAAATGGTTTTTAAGTTCCCTTCCAACCCAAACCATCCATGATTCTATGATTCTGTGATCACAGTTTAGGGCCTTTGCTCATGTCAGTGCTCTGTGACCCACTTGTGTCTCCTGGCACAGGAGTGCTCTGGCCCAGCTGCTTGCAAATACCCTGGGAGGTAAAATAATACTTGGAGCTAAAAGCTTGGGCTTTCTCGTGCCATCAGCTCACCTGAGATGAGTTTCTGTGTGTTGGCTCCCAAAACAAAAGCCTTGTCCACTCGTGGCAGGGCATGTTCTGACTGCAAGCTTCTGATCCCTTCAAATATATCCCCTTCTCGAGATATCCCTCCTTTTACACCCCTTTATTGAACTGGATCAGTGTGTATGAAGGTGAAGACACATTCCTGGTGTATGGATGTGATATGTATCCATCTGGATGAGGCTCCTGGGTGCCATATGGAGGCTCTGCCATGCTGCTGTAGCTGATCATCAGGCTGGATGCAGATGTGTTGTAGGAATTCTCCTTGGCCCGGAAAACAGCGGCAATCTCAGCGATGCAGATGCTCTGACCACTTTGCAGGTGGCTCTGGGAAGCCTCCACCTACTCCCCTCTCTCTCTTTTGTTCCCATGAAGGTGACACTTGGGCAAGTTGATGCCAGGCCAGTCCTGCCTCTGTTTTTCCACCCTTTTCCAGATAAATCCTGTGTGTTTCTCAGGAGTGGCACAGGGCATAACTAAGCCTGGGTGAAGCACATGAGCTGCAAGAGGTGATGCAGCTCAGACAAGCTTGGTCCCAACGCTGTTCAGCATCCCCAGCAACCCCCTTTCTGCCCATATATTTCCATTAACACAATCAAGACTCACTTCTGCAATATATTTGTGTGCTTTAAACAGAGTTTTAGTTTTTTTTAAGCAGGGAGGTCCAGAGAGACGTCTGTGATTTCCAGCAGGGGCAATGCTGTGCCAATATAATAATCCTGGGAAATACTTTGGACAGCCCAGTAGTGCCTGCTGCAGGAAACCACTTAATAAGAAGGATAATTGGTGGAAAACTGCCTTTTTAAAGTACAAATGAGCCACCTTTTTTCTGAAGGAGCTCTGACCACCACCCTTATCAAGCTCCTTTCTCTGTTCCACAGATCCTCACTGCCAGTGGTGCCTCTTCCCTTGTAACCCCAACTGCTGAGGAAGTGCTTTGATTGACAGGGCAGTGGCTAACGACAAAGCAAGCGTGCAAGATTCCAGGGTGGGATTTTCCAAAGCACTTAAAGGAGTTAGGCACAGAAGTCCCTTTGAAAGTCTTGTCTCCCTGACCCCTTAGGCGGTCTCGAAAATCCCACCCCAAAAGTTGGCCTATCCAATTTAGCCAGCGTAATCACGATGAAGTAAATGGCAAAACTGACTCCTGATGATGGTGGTGATGTGTGTAGTTGGACTAGAGCAGCATTTATGTGGGTTTTTTTTTTTTTTTTTTGCCAGATGGAAAACCAGCCAACTCTTAATCGCTGCAAAGTGGGTTATCTCAGCCTTGCAGTGCTTCAGCCATCTATGCATGTCATGCCATGATTTAAATGTGAAAGATGCAATGAGTATGATACTCATGAGTCCTAGCTAATATTATTTGCTTCACTTAAATTTCACCCTGCCATGCAAAGGAGATCAGTTTGATGCAGTTTCCTGGTAATCCACAAAATCGTAAGGTTTAACATAGCATTTTGTAGGGACTTACTATAAATTGAGAGATCAGCTCTGTGTAAATATATTTGATGTTTTTTTCTTTATCTGTTCTTGAAGTTCCAGCGTGATTAAACTAAAATAAACATTGTTATGCAATATGACATATTTTTGGTGCAGGAATTGTCCCCAGGCCATTTGCTGAAGTTGGGTTTATGCTTCTTGGCTGGGTTGCTGCCTTATCTCTATCTGCCGGCTTCGTCCTACCTCAACCGAGCCCGTTGGACATGGGGGGACCAGACGACTCTTCAAGGATTTTTGACCCACTTTCTCAGGGAGGAATATGGGACATTCAATCTGGTAAATAAGGGTCATTTTCTGAATTACTTCCTCTTCGCTTACGCAACGGCAGAAATGTTCTGTTTGGGGCGATTAAAGGCTTGCGGGGAAGGAAATTGAAAATGTTTTATTTTTTGAGCGTTTGTTTCTGATTTTGACCTTCTGACCCGTTGGGTTTTCTGGGAATGGGTCACATGGCTGGGAACAGAAAGAGATAATTCTCTTTGCTTTATGGGGTGAGCCATATTATTTCCTGGGAGCTCTGTAGGTGTCTTATGTGTGTAGGAGCCCAAAGAAGAAACTGTGTTAGAAGGAGTTGGTGACACCAATTTTATGGTGGTTTTGTGACAAATAATGTCTTATTTTTCTATTTTTAACTCAGACATTTAAAGAGGTTGCAAGCAGTTTTCCTTTAAGTTATTCCTCTTAACTTACTAATATTGAATGTAATGGTTCGTTTGAGGGTTCTAAATTATTCCTCTTAACTTATTAATGTTGAATTTAAGTGAATGGTTGGTTTGAAGGTTCTCAGGAAGCTCTGATCTGAGTTATTGAGGTCTGTGCTCTTACCAAGGGAGGGAGGAATCCATGGTTGCTTTCAGAGGGTGGGGTTTGCATCTGCCTCCTCCAGCCCTGACTTGGATGTTGAGCTCTGGCCACCCAAGGAAATCACCAGCCCATCACCCCAGTTTCTGTCCTGCTTCAGAGAGTTTGGTGCAGGGGGCTGGAAAATCACACCACTGGGAAGAAAAAGATAAAAAGGTGTGGTCTACGTGTTGTGTCACTCCTTGTGGTCCCAAAGCCCCACGTCCTCAGAAATGATCCCCTGCATGCAGCCAGTGTGACACAGCAAACGCTATCACTGTGCCAGTCCAGCCTTCTCAGAGAGCTGTGTGGCTGTAGGATGTGTGTCAAAAGACATGATAATTCCTGCTACTGCCACTAAATCTGTCCCAAACTCCTCCAGAGATAAGGCCCACCCTCTGAAGGGCTGGTGAGCTTTCCCCTGTTGCCCTATCCCCAGCCGTCTCCCGAGAATCCGACTCCACTGGGCAGAGCAATACCAAGGCATGCAAATCCCTTAACTCCTCTCTCCATCAAATGTGATGAATTCAAGTTGATGTTCAGGAGGCTTAGGGATGGACTGCGTGTAATCCTACACCACAAATCACATTTAGGATGAACTTGTCTGAAGCAGGAGCAATAAACAGCAAAATCCGAGCGTTTGGTCCCGGTGCCAGTTGGGATAATGCCAGAGCACTGCTGGATGGACAGACAGCTCTTCCATCCCATAGCTCTGGTTTAAGGGCAGTCAGGGTCAAAAAAAAAAGCCCAGAAAATACTTAGGAGAGGGTTCCACCTGTAAGCCATGGATCAGAAATGTCATCTCTGTGAGGGATGTGTCTGGGGCCATCAGCCGCCAGCAAGGGGGGGCTTCAGGAGCTCTGAGCTGGCTCTCCATCCTCTAACACTTATTTTTTGATTAAATCCTGAATGCAATAAACTATTCCATTTTCATTGAGATGAAATATTCTTTCCAGACCTCCTGAATCTGTTTACCTTATCTTTTATCTGGTAGCCACCACCTTTCCAACAAACAGCAATGAAGGTGATTCCTCACCTCCACCCAGCTTGTCTTTCTTCCCAGATTTGTGCCATGGATTGCAATAAAAACCCTCATGTATCTCATATACATCTCATGGCTCTGCCTCTGTCAGAGCAGAGGAGACAGGGGCAAGTCTGGAAAGAGGAATTGAGGCCCAGAGCTTGTCTCAGGCTGTGGGGAGACATCCCAGAAAATAATTGCACCATGCAGATTATAGGACATGGCCTCACGTTGTGCCGGGAGAGGTTGAAATTGGATCTTAGGAAAAATTTATTCACGGAAAGGGTGGTCAGACATTAGAATTACCATCCCTGCAGGGATTTAAAAGCCACGTGGATGTGGCACTTGGGGACATGGGTTAGTGGTGGGCTGGGCAGTGCTGGGTTAATGGTTGGACTCGGTGATCTCAGAGGGCTTTTCCAACCCAAATGATTCTGTGATATAGCAGAGATCATGGTTAAACCAGATGACCTGCTCTAATCACAGAGTATGGGTTGAAAAAACACTTATCCAGGGGGTAAATCCTGCAGAATGGCACCACATGAAACAGGAATGTGGGAGAACACCTTGCAATGAAGGTTTGAGTAGAGTTTGCTGTTGTTTTGCAAAGAGAAAATGAGAAGACTTTCCTTGCCCCAGCAATACTCAATCAGTGTGTGGGTTTCTCATGGCTTTTCTTTGTTTTTAATTTAGGCCAAGTCCGAGACAGGATCCAGCATGGGAGAGATGCTGCTGTGAGTAACACCTTGGCTGTGCCTCTCAGTGGAGAGAAACCTGTTGCTGCTGCTGTCATTTGGGCCAGAGTGGCTCCTGTCCTGCCTTTCCTCACCTTGGCCCAGAGTTGGGGCCACGTGTGTCCTCTGTCTTCCTGAAGGAAAAACGCTGGATCCCCCTCCCCAGTGATTTTTCCTTCAAAATCCTGCCGTGTCACCCACCCTTGTCCCCATTTCTGGTAGACCTAATCCCAGCAGAATGACAACATGTTGTGTTGTGCTTATTCCCTGGTTCTCCTGACACTTTAATGGAGTGTAAGGGGTGATTTGGGGGTGATACATCCACACATTGATTTCTCCACAGTTTCCAGCTGGCACAGATGAAGTCAGAGCTCTCCCTTCCTGTCCTTGCCCTGGCACTCGTGGCCTGTGTGGGCACAGCACTGCCGTAAGTGGGACAATATTTGCTTCAGTGCCCATTTTCTGCACATTTTTCTCACTGGCTGCATGGGCAGCTTGCTTTGCCTTCTGCTTGCTGCTGCAAAAATTGCAGCAATTGGCTGTGGTCATCTCTTATTAAAAGAAAAATATCCCTACTCCTGGTTAACCTTGTGGCTTGGTAGATGGTGAGCTTAAAAATCTTGAAATCCTGATAGTTTTGTGCTTTGAAAACAGAAGTTTCATAAATGGCAAAGGTAAAGAAGGGCTTATCAGCTCCTTGTGTTAAATTCATTTAGATATGCAAGGAGTTAGTGGTTTTCAAGCACATATAATTTTTGCTTCGTTTTTCATTGTGCCTCAGGTGTGACACATTAATTTTTTATAGGGCAAAGCAGCAGAAATCCCCTGTGATCTGGCTCTTCACTGGAATGCTCTGCCTTTACTCCCTTTTCTTCGCCTGGAGAGCAAATTTGGATGTTACAAAGCCTCTGTTTCTAGGTGTGGTAAGTTACACTCTGAAAATTCCTCTGGCATGTTAATTTTTGAGAGAAACACCCAAACCCATAAAGCCACCTGACCAGGAGCAGGCAGTTGTCTTGGAGCTGCAGAAGGTGCAAAAATACAGCTCCAAGGCCGGGTTGGACGGGGCTTGGAGCAACCTGGACTAGAGGAAGGTGTCCCTGCCCATGGGAGGGGGTTGGGATGGGATGATCTTTATGGTCCCTTCCAAGCCAAACCTGATTGTGGGGTTGTGTGTGGCAGGTGGAGCGGTTCTGGCTGCAGAGCAGCGCCGTGGTGGCCGTGCTGGCGGGGCTGGGGCTGGCCACGCTGGCCTCCCTTGGGAGGAGCACTGTCCTAGGGGGTACCTGGCTGCTGCCATGCCTGGAGTGGCTTCCTGCTCTTGCCCTCGTCGCTTCTCAGCTTTGGGCAAATTACAGGTGAGAAATCCCCTGGGATTGGTGCCACTTCACAGAGCCACGGGGGCTCTGTGAGCTGGGATGCTCCTGGGGTTTCTGTGCTTGTCTGGGAGTGGGAAAGGCACTTTTCACACCCCACTTAGGCTTGCATGGTCACAGCCTGCAGGACTCCCCAGTTTGATCTCCCTCAGAGTCACCAACTCCAGCCTGTAAACGGGGTCCTTGCATAGGCTGAAGGAATAAAACTCTACGTCAACTTCTAATAAAAAACCTTGTAAATTTGTGCTTTATCTCCTAAGGAGGTTTGCAGAATTCATTTGACCCGAACTTCCCTTGCATTCCTTCAGGTTTCCTTGTGACCTGTGGCTTTTTCTATTTTTTTTCCCCCATTTTTGAAGAGTTGAATCTGTAGTGTGGGGCTTCCCTACCCCATAACCACTTGCAGTCACTTGGATAGGAATCAGTGCAGTGGTATGGATGCTCAGGTAGAGGTTGGCCAAGAAAGTGTAGCCTTCATCCTCAGGAATGCTTCCTTGGCACACCTTTTCCAAAGGCGTGTCCATAGGTGAGCCATTCATAGCTCATGTCCTGGAGTGTGTGCACACATAACTGTAATGGAAAGGATCCAATCTCAGATAATATAAATCTACTTCTGCTGATACTACAAAAACTTGGCTTTTTAATGCTCAATTAAAGCATTAAAGGATGAGGAGGATTTCAAGTACTCTACAGAACCATCGGTGTACTGGCACTTCCAGCATCAACTAGTAAATATTTAGATTTAGCCCAAGAAAAATTCAGAATTAAGGTGAAAGCATGCAAGGAGTGTGTATTTTGGAAAAACTGTGGCTGTGTAGACACAGCTTCTGTCTGTGGTCTAAATACTTTATTTCTGTATCTCAGTATCTCAGTTTCTCTGGAGCTGAAGATATTAAGTTGTTGTAATGATTGAGTTGTTGACACTGCATCCCTGGAAGTGTCCAAGGCCAGGTTGGACAGGGCTTGGAGCAACCTGGGATAGTGGAAGGTGTCCCTGCCCATGGCAGGGGGTTGGAATGAGATGAACTTTAAGGTCCCTTCCAACCCAAACCATTCTGGGATTCTGTGATGCTTTCTGCAAGACCTGACCAGTGTGGATTTCCCCTGGGGTTGCCTATGGCATAAAACTGTTCTGCAGATCTGCAAAGCCTTGCAAATATCTGTTTTTAAGACACTGTTTTTCATCTGTTCTCTTCAGCACTTGTGACCAGAGCAACAACTACGTTGTTGATAAGTTTGCAAGGAATGTGCTGTCCTCTATGCCGAGGGGGGCAGTGATCCTGCTGAGAGGAGACTTACCTGGGAATGCTCTTCGTTACCTCCATTATTGTGAAGGAGTGAGGCCAGATATCACCTTAGTGGACCAGGAGGTATGTTCAGAAAGTGCTGTTTAGAAAGGCAGATTTAAACACAGGCAGCAGAAGTTCAGTTGTTCCTTTATCTCCATGAGAAGGTCTCCTTGTTCAAATAAAACTCACGATGTGGAAATAAAATTTTTTTTTTTTAAAGGGTTATGGGTAGCCCTTGGTTGGAGCTTGGTGTGCACTTTCCTTTTTCACTGAGAAGTGGGAGAAGGAAAAAGAAAAGTTACGGGATGGAACAGCCACACTTCCACCCCCACATCATCCTCACGCTCGGCTTTGCAACAGGAGCTTGTTGGCAAGCCCCAAACCCAATTTCTTGTGTTTAACCCAACCAAATCCCTGTTTGTGTCTCTCACCAGCAGTGGCTGTTTTGTGTTGGAGTGAGGACCACGTGCCTCTGATCAGGAACCACTGGGGACCCAGCCTGGTGCCGTGGTCTCGGGTCACTGCTGACATGGGGGGTGACTGTACAAGCAGTCATTACTCCTGCAGAAACCACTTCTTCTGGATGTAACCTTTGACCCTGGTTTTAATGATGATAATATCTCCTGTTGTAGATGATGACTTACGAGTGGTATTTGCCCAAGCTGGCAAAGCATTTACCTGGCGTTTATTTTCCTGGGAACCGGTGGAACCCTGTGGAAGGAGTGCTGCCCGACGGGACACTTGCTTTTAATCTCCACCGTTTCCTCAAAGTAAATAAACAGTAAGCATTTCTTTCATATGTAACAGCTTTCCTAAAATCTCCGACCTTTTTTTTTTTTCCTCCTGAAATTGTTTATGGAACAGCTTGGTACTGCATCCAAAAGACCAATTTTCTCCACTGACTTCCTCCCCGGTGGTGAGATTATTTTTGCAATTAAAGCAAATATGTCTGCAGAAGTAACTCCATCCGGATATAATATTGCCTGTTGTTTTGAGGTTGGTTTGGTTTTTAGGAAGGAGGAAAAAAAAAGGTGATCTGCAGAGGGTTTACTGATGATTTTTTGTTGTTGTTTTTGATAGAATTCATCACAGAAAAAGAAGCGTTCCCTTGTACTCGGAACGACGATGGTTGGAGAGCAAATTGCTGCTGCTTCTCCTTTGTGAACATTGTGGCCAACTGATTAGCATAGAATGAATGTATTCCAGGAATAATCATCATATAAAAATAGCTTAGTAAGAGTGGAGAAAGGATTAGATACTCACATGAATAAGAATAGCATCTGCATTTAGACTAGCTGGGGTGAGCCCTGCGAGGGCGGGGAGGCACAGGAGCAGATCCAGGTGCCATTGGGGAGGAATGGGCTTCTCCTACAGCTTCTGGCCTGTTTGGGAGGTCAAGGAGAGGGGACAGGATGTGCCACCTGTGCTGGCTGCACAAGATGGGCAATGCCAGATGGGGAATTCATCTGTTTTCCAGGCTGACCCAAAATGTGCCCTCGCTGATGGGAGATATGCTGGATGGGTATCCGTGGTGTGTGTGGTTTGCTCAGGGGCATGGGCTGGCCCAAGGTCTCTGGTGTGGCTTCACAACTGCTCTCTCTGTTCTTTTTGGCAGCAAGGAAGTGTTTGTCTGCATAGGTCTTCATGAAGGGGACTCGACCTGGAGAAGGAGCCACTCGCTGTGGCCCTGGGGTACCTGTGAAAAGCTGGTTCCTTCTGGTGCTGTGTTTGACCCAGGAGAGTGGATTCGTCTCACAAGGAATCTCTATAACTGGACTGAAGACTATGGCAGGTACAAGGCAGAGGAGCCTCTACTCCTTCCTGCTCATCATTTTCTGCCAGCAGCGTTGCCACACCCCCTGCACTGTTAGGAGAATTAAACATGAGCTGTAATCACAATGTTTTGTGTTCTGGGTAGATAGTAGGAAGAAATTCTTCCCTGTGAGGGTGGTGAGGCACTGGCACAGCCCAGAGAAACTGTGGCTGTCCTATCCCTGGAAGTGTTCCAAGCCAGGGTGGATGGGGCTTGGAGCAACCTGGGATAGTGGAAGGTGTCCCTGCCCATGGCAGGGGGTTTGGAACTGGATGGTCTTTCCATACAGCCAACCCTTCCAACCCAAACCATTGCATGATCTGTGATTTTTAATAGTGTGAAAAATAGGGAGGACTTTTCTAGTCAAGTATTAGGTCCAATTCTGACCTTAAAACTCGATCAGGAGCTAAAATCATTGAGACATCCATAGGTTCAAATGTCATGGGCTGACCTGCTGTGGTGAAAAAAAATCTCTGGCTTTGAGAGCTGGGATGCTGTGAAACACCTGATATGCCAGAGGCTCCTTCTATGGAGAGAGACAGGAATAAAGTTTTGTGAATGACAGAAGATCAGCTGAATTCCCTGCTGCTATAGCCACAAGGCTTCATGATGGATTTTGTTCTGCTTGGGAGGTCTGTAGCTGCCTGGGTTAGGAGGGTTGTGGTGGGTGAAACCCAGTGCCGTGGATCTGATGGCTGAATTTGATTTCCATTCCCATTTAGCTTCAGTCCCTCTTCCTGGGAAGCTGTCGCCAACGAGGAGATGTGGCAAGCCAGGTAATTCTCCTTTGCTGCCTTCCAACAGCCAGTGGGCAATGCCAGCTCGCTGGTGTGGAAACACACACCAAAGCAGGCAGCTTGATGGGGCATGGCCTTATTGGATCTACACGTGCCAAGCTTCAGGAGGAAAAGGCTGGCAGGATGAGGTGAAGTGTGCAAGGCCTCCAGCAAAGCCTCCAGGAGAAGTGGCTGGTTTGTTCACCAAGAGGTTCTGCTCACAGCCTCTCAAAGGAGCAGAAGGTGGTTGGGATGTAGGGTGAGGAAATACATTATGGAGAGAAATTTGTATCACTGCTGACTTAACTGGAGATCCTGTGTGCTGTCCCACACGTGGACACGTTGAAGATGTGTCTAACCCTGTGATATGAGCTGACTGCATTACGCAGTTCCTACATGGGAGTTTTTTCTTGTTTTCCTAGGATGAAAACAGCTTTCTTCATATTTGACCTTGCAGAAAAGGCCAGTGTGACTGCAGAAATGAAATCACAACTCTACACATTTGCATACACTGTAAGTCATGGGTTTGGGGTAGGAATGCTCCCTGCAGCCTCCATTATATATTTTTTTCCCCCTTTTCTTTTAAATTTCTGGACTCTGTGGCAATACGGTGTTTCCATACAGGCCCTGTAATCTGCATTCCCCCTGTTTATCCAGGCTGGGAGCACAGCCGATTCCAAGAGATTTGTTCAGGGGTTTTATCCATTCCTGCTTGCCCCCTCGGTCACGGAGGATGCCAAAAGCAAACCAGTCAACACCCTGCTTTTGCTATAATTATGTTGTCTGTGCTGGGCTCCAAACCCATGCCAAGAGATTGCTTGTCCTGAAGTCCCCTCTCTGCACTTGTCCCCTCTGTCATTACACAGCCGTGCGTCTGAGCCAGCAAGTGTAAAATCCGACAGTCTTCTCGCTGCAAATTAATTCTGCTGCATTTCACACCAAAGAATAACACCCATAAGCTGGTGTAGGTATCTCTGGAAATACTGGACTGCCTGAGATGCCAACAGATGCACGAAGTGATCGGTGTGTGTCAGCAGAGGGGAGCAGTATTTCACACTCCAGCAGAGAATCAACAAATAGTTTCCTTAAATCTTGCCCGTTTTGCTGGGATTTTTGCTGTTCTGCAAAGTTCTCAGGCACATGCCTGCTGTTGAGCTTATGAATATTCCCACTCAAGTCAACAGACTGCTTAAGTCCCGTGGAAGACGTCCTGATCTCGTGAAATATTGAGTAAATGTCTTGCAGGCGCGGCAGTTAAATCTCTTTTCTCCCCCAGCTTGGTGTAACACCTCTCCGGGGGAGGCACATAATGTGCCGTGGGGTTATCACCATCATCTGCAATGTTTCTAAACAAACAGCTGCTGTTGGAAGGGAAACGTTTCAGCCCCCCTTGGATTTCTGATTCATGCTGTTGAATGGCAAACACTGAGTGAATTACAGAAATACTCCAGCTCTGGACTTGGACATCTAAATAGCATCTGTTTCTTTCCAGGCAGTTTTGAAGCGCTGTTAAAAGCTGTTGGTCCCCTTCGTTCAATTAATTTGCTTCCCCCCCCCACTTCTTTTTTTTTCTTTCTTTTTTT
>VZRJ01008284.1:673485-707944 GCA_013397565.1 Ptilonorhynchus violaceus
AAAAAAAAAAAATTTTGGCTGGATCAAATATTAAACCTGCTACTACAAATTTCACGCTTTGCATTCCTGACGCAGATGCCAAGGGACGATGCCAAAAATTAATTGGGAATAATATTCCTTGCCTTTGTGTGCTGCATCCAGCAGAGGGCACAACGGATAAGTGATGGGAGCGGCGCCGGATCCGCCGCCGCTGATAAGGCTGTTTGTGATTATTCCTGCAAAAATATGTAGCAACATGCTTTGGTGCTTATTTCCATTTGGGGATGTGGTCTGGAATGGAGGGTTTAGGTTTAGAACCCTTCCTCCCCCCAGCCCCATCAATACATGGGAGACTTTCATGGTTTTGCCCACTTTTATGTTTCGTTAAATTGATGGGTTTGCTCGTGGAAGTGCGGGGAGCTGGTCTGGTGTTTGGGTGATGTGTTCAATTAAAAATTCAAATCTTGGCTGCTGACAAGGGAGAGGAGGCATCTCGTAGTGGTGTGTTCTTCCAGCAGGATTTTAAGAGGGTTTCTGTGGGTAAATATGCTACAGAGTGAAAAAAAAAAACCCAAACCAAACAAAAGATTGAAGATAATTATAAGGAGGGGAATATTGTCCATTTTATTTATGGAAAAATGTGAGTCTCTGGCTTATATGTAACAAAACAGTGACTGGGAAGAGAAAGTTTCCCATTAGTTTCACACAGTATGGGATAAATCCTGTGATTGCACTAGGCAAGAGATAGATGGAGAGAAGATGTAAGAGAAGCCTAAAACAACAGATGTTTTTAGAAATTCGCTATTATTTGCATTCAATCAATTGTGCAATTAGCAAGATGGACCATTGGGGCACAGCAGTGCCCTCGCTAGTGCAGGAAGGGTGGATATTCCTAAGTATAGTCAGTGTTCAGAAACACAGCCCCAGGAACAAGCACAACCCCTAAATCAGCCTCTCTGATCAGGGGAGAATTTTTTGGATAACTAATACAGACCAGAAAAAAACCCCTGTTAACATGTTCTTCCCACCCATCCTCGTTTGGAAAGCCTGATACTTCAAATTATTCCCACTGCTTCCAGCCCCCTTTGCACAAGTGCGATGAAGCAGGGAAGGGAGGAAGAGAAGGAAATGTGTGTGAGGAGAAATAGAAGAGCTCAGTCTTTCTCAAACAACTGAAAAATATATTTCACGCTGGTTCCTTCCAGTTTCACAACATCTAAATAGATGCTGCCCCGGAACAAGTCAACATTTGATGCAAACAACCTCAGAGCTCAATCTGTGCAAGAAAAAAAAAAAAAGGAGTCTGTTTTCATGTTCTGGTCTCTCCCTATCTCGTTTCAGGGTTTTTGTTTAAATCAACACTTTCCAACTGTGTAGATTTTAGCTGGAGGTTTTTTTTGGCTTGCTTGTTTGTTTTGGAGAGGAGGGGGGGGTTGTAATTTCCCAACGTATGGGAGATAAATGAGATGTTTAAAGCGCCTCAGTGGAGTGGCATAAAAGCTGGGAAATCAGAGAGATTGTAAAGCTATGTTTGTTTTAGAAATAAAATAAAATAAATCAAGCAAGAGCAGGTTAGAGCTGCTAATACTGAGCTGATTAAGAGCAGCAGTTACATAAAAAGCAGCTAGAGTCCATATTGTAAGTAAGTATTATTGCAGCCATGAGAAATGCAGCTCCAAAGCTTTTAAGGGCTGGTGTGACTTTTTTTTTTTTTTTAATGTGAATTAAGTGCTGATGAAAGGTATGGGATTGACAGCTTTGCAAACTCAGAGTTGCTGTTTAATCACATAACCCGGGGTAGTGCCTACAAGACCTGCAGCAGCAAGTTGTCCCAGACCTCTGTTGTCTCTGCTTTTAGGGACAGACATCACTGAATCCCCCAATCCCAGCTAGTAGGGTCCAGGATCTATTTGTAGATCTCTACCAGGAGAAAGCATCCATGAACCTGTGAAGTGGTGGAGTCACCATTCCTGGAGGGATTTCAAGGATGAGTGGATGTGGCACCTGGGGACATGGGTTAGCAGTTGGATTGGCAGTGCTGGGGGAAGGGTTGAACTCAATGATCTTAGAGGGCTTTACAACCTAAATAATCCTATGATTCCAACTCTTGCAATCCCAAGCCATTGTGCAGCCCATGAGCTGTCCCCTCAGACCCCAAATGCCTCCCACCCCTCCTGCCAAGCTGGAGGCTGCTGAGAAGTGGAAAGCCCCAGCTCCAAGGAGGCAGGAGAGCAATGAGTGCTGCTCTTCTGGTGGGACTGAACCAAAACACCCCCTGCAACAGGAGGTGCAGGACCTGAGGAGGAGGAAAGGCTGCTCTTGCCCAATATGTTGGAAATATTCAGTCAAAATATTCACCCAAAATGTTGGAAATGTGCAGCAGTCCTGGCAGGTGGGTCCTTTTCCCTTTATAGGGAGTAAAAGCCGTGGGGACTGAGTGAACCCATTGCAGGGAGGTTTTGAGCCTGCTTCCCTTGGTAAGAACAGGCTGGCTGCTCTCCACAAACTCATGGCAGGTTGAGGGTGGTGGGTATTTCTACTACTCACAAGGCAATGGTAAGCAGGAATTCCCACTGGGAATTATGGAAATTATTTCGAGTCAGTTTGGATTAGACTAGGTCGTTTTTTTCCTGCTGTTGAAACATTTTCTTTGTGATGCTCCACTCGCCAGCAGTGAAATAATTTGCCTCGTTTGGAGCATTATTTGAGCCTTTTGCTTTCAAAGGCTTCTTCCTTATAGGACCATTTTAAAATGGAAACTGTCTGTGTTCCAAATGAGAAGTCACACTTTTTGTTTAAAAAAACGCCCTCACCCCTGAATTTTCAGACCTAAAATCTGAATATATAAAATCATGATAAATACATGCTTGGTGGAAAAAAAATTTCACATCTCTGCAGGTTCCCCTGGAATTTGCTCTTTCCTTGGCTTCACTTATGTCTCCTGGAAAATGGGATGTATCCTGACCTGACTCTTGAGTGGGTCTCCAGGGTGGGACCAGCACAGGATGAAGGCACCTCTCCAAATCCCCCCTTTGCAGCTCTCCTTTCCCAGGGAAGGCTCTCCTGGAAGGGCACCAGGCTGCATCCCAGCCAGCTGAGCACTGAGTGATCCATCCCCTGCTGAGGCAGTGATCCTGGAGGAACCCAGGGGATTGAGTGGGTGGGGGTCCCCTTCCCTTGGTCCATGCTGGACCACATCCAGGAAGCAAATAACCCCATTTAGCTCTCTTGGTGTACAAGTTCATGAAAAAAACCAGGATTTGTACGGATGTGTATAAGCTAAATATTGAAATATGGCTGGAACAACATTTTAGAGCTCAGGCCCGCTGGTGTATTCCACTCCAAGCAAAGGTGCAGCATCAACTGGCAGCTGCCTGGAAGGAAAGATATGAATAGAGACAGCAGGAATAAGTTGCAACGGGCCAATTGAGCTGTTTTTAAGAGGAGAAAATAAGTGCAATTGCTGATTTCTTTGGCCTTGTTCTCAAGTGCTCTGTGCCACAGCAAAGCCTGGTGATGACTTTGCATGAGTTTAGCCGCTATGAAAGGAAAAGAAAAGGATCTTCCACTCTTTATTTTGTTTTATTTGCAAGAAAACCTGCCTCTCCTGTGCAAGATGGTGCTGAAGAATAGAAGAAGGAGGAGAGTGATGTCCCTGAGCTCTGCAACAAGCAGCCAGAGCAGGGAGTGAGAGGGATTGGAGGGATGCAGACTCCAGGGAAGGAAAGCCTTAACTAATGCATAGGAAAAGTGATGTGTGGCCAGTGGCGAGGCAAAGCTGGAGGAGCTTCACTCCAGGAGGAGATTCACCAGCTATATCCACAGGAGAAAAGGATATCCAAGGATGCAAAGCAGAGCCTTGTGCCTGTGAGCGGTGCCCGTGAGGTGGGTGTCACCTGGAGGTGACAGGAGGTGTGCGAGGAGAAGCTGCACCAAAAGCCACTCTGGGAGGGCTGTCCGTGCCTTCGTGCATCCCTACCCACGCGTTCCTCACTCGGCTGCCGGTGTGCCATGCTCCTGTGGCTGGGTGGTGGCAGTGCCCCCAGCCCCTCCAGGGTTTGTGTGTCTCTGAGGTGACCTCCCCACACATGTCAGAAATGCCATGGAGCCAAACCACGGAGGGGATGGTCCCAAATGCAGCAACCCCGGATCAAGGCAGCCCTAAAGCACTGGCTGCTGGGTGCTGAGGGGTGTGGTGGGGGAAGGTTGCTCTGTGCTTTTTCCCTTATCTCATTTCCAGAGTGTGGCTGGTGTTGGGGGTGGAAGAACACTCTTGCTGGACCCAAACCTGGCCCAGCACAGACGTGACCCTGTCCCTACAGCCGATGTCACCTTTCTTTGGCCCAGACTCCAGGCTCAGACTTCCCTGTGAGTCTGCCTGTCCTTTGCTGTTTGACCCGTGGCAGGGGACAAATCCCCACCTTTCCCCCCCAACAAAATTGCTCCTGCCACGGGGGCCAACCACCGCATCCCTTTTCCCTCCAATGCCAAACGGGACCAGCTCGGAGGAGCCACAAGCCCATCCACATCTCTCAAACCCTTTTGGCCGAGTCCGAGCCAGCTTGGCCACGGGCACTGGAACCCCTCGAGCGAGGGGACGCCCGTGATCCTTCCTTCGCCACGGCCGGCGCTCTGCGGGACGAGAGGAAGGGCTGGAGGCGGGAGGGAGGCGCGCACCGGCACCGCACGCAGCCCTTCCGCTGCCGTCCCTAAGTCCCTGACACATAATCTTGGTCCTGATTTGGTCTCCACCTCATCTGGCTTGTGTAAGCCGCTTCCCGTGACCTTTCCTCGGCGAAGGGAGGGAGCGGGGGAGGGATGTGGGGGCACGCACACGGAGCCAGACCCTCCTGCCAGCGGGCAGAGGGTGCTCTTGCCTTGCTTATCCCGCTCCCTCCGGGTAGCCGAGGCCGTTCCCCTACGAACCAGCCCTTTCCAGACGCCCGGGCCCAGGGATGCCCGAGCATCCCCGCTGGCCCAGCGCGCCGCCGACGGATCCGCTTCATTAATATTCCCGCTCGGGCGGGCGGGCGGAGGGAGCGCCGAGCCTAACCTACTTTATTCAAACAGAAAATGGTGTGTGGTGGAGTAAGAGAGGGAGATACAGGCGCTCTGCCATAATTCCAGATTTAATTGGAAATTTAGTAAATCTGCTAAAATATTTAGCGGTTTCAATTTTTTCCCCCCCCCTCCCCTCGTGTAAGAAACAAAAGGATCCCGGTTTATCGTGCGTCTTTCAACAACTTTAATTTCATTTGTAGATTAAGGATGGAAGTAGCATTTCCACTCGATTGCATGCCGGGCATTAAGGAGACAAAAACGCTCATTGTTTGCCCGAAGTCGGAGGGGTTTGTGCAGACATTAAGCTGTAGGTGGCATTCTTTATACCTGACATCAGGAGCTTTTGTCAGCCCTTCAGCTGACAGGGTTCTCTGCTGACCCCTCGGAAGTGTGGGAAGCGGTGAAAACAACCAAACCTTTGCTGCCAGGTGATGAGGACTCAGGGAGAAGCGGGACAGCCTTATCCCGACCCACTGGGCAGCGGCTGCTGGAAAAATTGGGTAATTCCATTTATTTTTTTGGAGAGAGCATCTGAGAGAATTAAAGGGCAAAGGGTTGGTGGCCTTTCCTACAGCATAATCAATAACAACCCTGGCCCAAGAAGTGCTCAGTGGGACAGTTTTTGCTCCAAACCCATGAATATGAGGGTTTGTATGCCCAAGGGTTTCATGCTCATGTTGGTGGTGTTGGGGCCAGAGCTGAGGTTAGAGGGTGGGATCCTGGGCTCAGACCCTGCAGAATCACTGGTTTGTGGTTAAAACCAGCACCAGGCCCATTTCAGGGTGATGTTTGTACCCATCCAGGACAGGGGGAGACTGTGCAGATAACAGAAGTTGCACTTCCATGTATGATTACAGAAGCTTTGGCCTTAATTGTCCACCTTGGTCTTAAATGTCCACCATGCATGAAAGTAATCGCTCAGCCAGAGATGATTTTGGGGCTGTCTTGCAAGTTTTGTGGTGTTTGTTTCCCAACACCGACCACTGCTCCCAAGAAAATTAGTGGGAGTTTGGCCCTTGGCTCAGATGGGAGCAGGGCTGGACTGGGTGCCTGTGCAAATCCAATCTCTTCAGGTTGTTTTTTTTTTTTAAAAAATAATCCTTTGTTTGTATTCTCTCTCAAAAACTCAGCCCAGCCCCTTCTGAAGCCATCTTTCTGTAATTCTCTTAACTACTGTAATGCAAACTCACCACAAAAGCTCCTCGAGAAATCAAGGCTTTTGTGAGCACCAGGCATGAGGAAGAAAATTGTCGCCTAACCTTTCAGCCATCCTCATTTTCAGGGGGAGCAAAGGACAATCTCTGGAGGCATAGTTGGGTTTGGGTTTTTTTTTTTAATCTGTGGCAGTTAAATCAGATTTATTAACATGCCACGTTATGAAGGTGGGAAGTAACATTTGTTTTCCCGGGTCTTTAGGGAATTTATCCTGCCATCATTAAAGTGGATTTCAAACCACCATTTAATGTTTTGTTATTTTTCTCGGGTGGATTTTTTTTTTTTTTTTTTTTTTTTAGCATCCAGTGCTAATCCTGCAATTGGAAACCACGGTGGATAAAAGTACTGTGTAACTTGCTTCCAGAACAAATAAGGTACAGCAGCTAATTTTAGTTTTAGGTTTCAAGGAAGGGGAGGGAGCGAGGGGGCAAGGCAGCACCTTCCCTTTATGCCGTGAGACAGCCTTCGAGTGGGAAGGCAAAAATTCCCAAGCCGAGATCTGGTGAATGTAGAAAAGGTTCATTTTCAAAATTGCAGCAGCCTGTACTTAGGTGATATTAGAAGACACCATGACAGTAAAGTAGTTTTATGCATAGCGGCTTAGCTAACATTTTGAGAACTAGTTTAGTGAAGCTATCAGGTTTAAAAATACCGAGCCACAAAGTTTTAATGAAACTATGCTTGGATCAAAGTACCATAAAGAGCATCCGAGAACTGCTTAAAAGATCCTTGAGTGGAAATTAGAATGGATCTTCAGGATTTATTCTGTAAAGCCTGTCTATTTTGACCTTTTTTCAGTCTCATATTAAGGCAGCTGAAAGTGTGTTTTGTTTGGCTAATGCTGGGGACTCGCTGGAGCTATTAGGTCTGTTAAACTGAGGCTGCCACTAAAGTTTTAGTATGCATTAATTGACTGATAAGGACTTGGGAATCAAATGGCTGAAGGAAAGGGCTATCATAGATTTCTTTTCTCCCCCACCCTTCCCTTTGCTTTATTTCTCTTTGCACTTCATTTACATCCTGAGCCCTATTGGTGATCCAGATTTGAATAAAGCCACAGCTTAAGCAGCGATTAGATCTCAATAGCTCGGGATTTTCAATGAAATTGCGGCATCCTTCTTTCCACCACGCGTATTTAGCGGGAGGTGTGAAAATTGACACCTGGTGCAAACTTTATCTTTGCGAACACCGCCTGGTTCCGCGCACAGCCGCCCCCACGTGCACAAAACGCCTGCAGATGCGCGGAGATAGGCGTGCGTGTACGAAATCCTCCCGAAATTAGGGTATTAGTCGATGGGCCTTTGACTCTGTCAGTGTCAGGGGTTGGTGGGAAACAAAGACAGGGCTAAGCAAAGCTTTGCAAGAACGGGGAGAGATAAGGAGGCCTCCCCCTTCTCCAGGTTAATTTTTTAAGCGCGTCACCCGGACGTTCCAAGCAATGATCCTGTGAACGCTGTGAGGAGAAGAAAGCCATCAGGAATACATAATGCGGCGAGGGTTTTCATTTTTTACATTCTGATGTTATTATCATTACTGTTATTATTGTTATTATTATTATTTGGAAGCAATATGTTTAAAGTTCACCTGCTAATCCTTAAGCTGTTGATACGACGATGTCAAAAATGATGGGATTTGGTGATTCTCATTATTGTTATGTATTGTTCTTCTCTAGCATTCCAAATTAATATTTATAAATGCCAGGAAAAGTAGTTTTTTTATAGACATGAGAGCTCCCCAACTCCATTTTTATTTTCTCTTTAACAAATAAACATTGTATCCAATATAGATGATTGCATTTGGGAACGAAAATTATTTCCCAAGCAATCCACTTGATGCTGATTGGAGGTTTTTTAAACTTATTTTTGTGCCAGCAAGAGGACAACCTGTAGATGTGATCTTTCCTCACCACCGTTCTCGACAATCTTTGTCCAAATTCAAATAAACATTGATTGCAATGAGCGTGATCAAACTGTCACAAATACTAAAATGAGTTTGAAATTCTACCAAAAGGTGCTTCAAGCAGCCGTGGAATAAAACCAACGACTGGGAAGGAATTTTGATTCCTGGTCACCTTCTTAACTTGAAGCCCTGCATTCCTAGGGGTCCTGTTTTTCTCCTGTGTGATTTGTCCCAAGGATGCAGCCCTGAGGACCAACTCCCTCCTGATGGGTGGAATCCTAAAATCATGGAATACCCCAAATTGGAAAGGACCCACAAGGATCATCAAAGTTCAACTCCTGGCCCTGCACAGGACACCCCAACAATCCCACCCTGTGCCTGAGAGCCTTTTCTACCAAAGGAGACTGATTATCCTTAGGCTGCTCTTAGCCAAAGGAGGAGTTATTATGCTGTTACTCCAAGGTGAGGAATGGGATTTTAGGAAAAAAATGGCAAAGATTTGGGTAGGCAAGTCCTTCTGGCCTGAAGCAGGCAGAAGATCCTCCTTGGGGACACTTCATGAGCAGAATTCTTGGTGAATCATTTTGGATAGAGACTTGCCTGGAAGTGCTGAGGGAGGGACATTCACTCCCTGCAGTGAGTTTACACAGCTATTTTTACCCAGTGCCTCCAATTCGACAACAAATGAGGAGGAAAAGAAAAAAAAAAAGAAGAAACTCCAATTCCTGCTGACCTGCACCACTGGATTATTTGGGGCTTTGTATCCGGTGGGAAAAAAATGTGTGCCCCAATTACCAGGTGAGCAACCCAGATGCAGACTGCTTGTGAAACTCGTTCCCAAAGCATTTGCAACGAGAGCAGAAGATCACCTGGCCCAGCTTAAGAGACATTCCCAAAAATTACCAGCACTGGATGCAGAAGGAATATTCTGCAGAGGATGAACATCTTCAAGGTTGCATTGGGCTGGTGTGACTGTCCCAGTGGACATCTGTCCACCCCAGCTTCATCTCTGCAGTGAAGGACATGAGCTCATTCTTGCATCACTCTCCGCTTTTTGGGATAAACCTTTCCATGAGCTCCTTCGGGGCAACGCCTGAGTTTGAGACCGGGGACGTGCGATGGGAACGGGAACAGGGCCCTGGTTTAAATCCAGGCAGGAATGAAGAGAGATGGGCACAGGCAGGATGATTTACCCCGGCCTGGTGTGTGCTGAAGGCTGCTGGCTGTGCACAGGCTGATGGTGGGAGGGCTGAGGCTGCCGAGCTTTAATGGACCGTGCTGCTGCAAATACAGAGAGACGGGAACTGATGGGGAATATATTCAGCCTGGATATCAGAGGAGAGTTTGAGACTCTCAGACAACAGAGATTTGGGAATGGCCTTGGGGCAAATGCTCCAGTTCATTTGAAGCTGAGGCTTGTTCAGCCTGTGAAATGGGATTGTATGACTTGGTTGCCGGGGAATGTGACGGGAAGGACTTGGTGATTAAAGGGGGCCCTTCTTGTCCTCAAATGGGTTTTAGGATGTTTTAGTTTCCTCTTTGGTGCTGGAGGTGCTTCCCAGCAAGTCCTGGAGCTGCTGTCATGTTTTGATGACCATGGCAATTGACATTGCTTTTCAGGCTTTTGGCACATTCTGGCAGACGTGGGTGAAGTGTGTGTGCCCCAGCTCAAGTGTGTGTGCCCTGGCTGAAGAAATACATGCCTTACAATTGTTGGCACACTCTGCTTCTGGGATGAAGGGCTGTGGTTTTGGCATAATCAAATGTTCCATCTTGACCTCTCAGTGTTCTGCGCTGCTTTCATATCCTCGAAAGACACGAACCTGTCGATGACTCATTTGAGCCCTTCCCTTCAACTGGGATCTCAAATGTAACATCACAGCCACTGCAAAAGACTATTTTTAGCACTTTCAGCATTTTAAATGTTGTATTTGAAGTAGCCAGCCCAATGGCTGCCTATTCTACTTTCCATAACACAAACTGGCATCTTGGCCCTTGGTTGGAGTAAGGGGGCACACGACACGAGTCTGGGTCAGGAGTCTGGGTTTGACAACCCAAACTGCTTCATGCTCATTTTATGCTGCAGCCTCATAGGAAGATACTCATTCCTTTTCCCTCTGCTCATCAGCTTCTCAGCTGCTCCCCAGCCACTCACTTGTGGGATCTTACAGACCTTTCGCTTCCTAAAGACTCTGGGTTTTCCCAGAGGTTTATATCCCACAGTGTACTATATACAGACACATAGATACTTTGAGCAAGAAATATTTCTTTTTGAACTGGTTTCCCTCTTCTTTAGCCATCTGTAAAATCTGTGCCACCAGCAGCAATAATGCATCAGTCAATGCCAGGCAAGCAAATGTAGCTGCAGTGCACTGGAGACTTGAACAAAGTGAGGCTGCCCTGTGAAATGGGGCTGCTGTCAATGTGCAATGAAAACCTGGGGTTGAACTCATGTGAAACCCTCTTCAAGAACCCATACAAAGTTATTTTTCCCCTGGATATTAAAAAATAAGAACATTCTTGGGGACAAAAATGATAATCCACACTCCAAGCACAGCCAAGGGACACAGTGTTGGCAGCCAGTGCATGATCAGACAGGATCAGATCATCCAGCATCGTCTTTTCCCCGTATCAGGGACCCTTTTGCACCCCAAAACTCTGAGTGTCCTTAGGTCCTCCCGTGAGGAAAACTGATGCCTCCTTCGGACAACTTTCCTGCTTTGTTTCCGCGCTTATCGCTCGTTCCGCCCATTCACGGGAGGGACTCAAGCAGAGCACGGGGCTTTGTGCTCCTGCCCCGTGCCCTAACGAGGAGGGAGTTCCGGGGCTGGCTCTGGGCAGAGTGTGCTCACACACCATGCACAGGGCACCTGCCCCACCAGGCTGCAGCAGCAGGGCCCAGCCACCCACCGGAGTGGGGAAAACTGGAAAACTGAGGGCAAAAACAAAAAGGGCATTCTGTGGCCAGTCCCTACCTTCTAAAATAGGAGGTTCTTAAGGATGTTTTTGGGAAATACATCCTGCTTGTGAAGGTGTTGGTACCCTGAGCCAGCTCAAAGGCTCATGGGTTTCTTTTTCGCCAGGGGATCTGTGCAGGATCTCCCAGGGATGCTCTGGACAAAACAGCCTCACAGGGGGTCAGTCCCCTTCAATCCTACTTGTTTATGGTCAGTATGTCCATAAATCCTAAAGGCACAGATTGCCAGATGCAGGAAGCACAAATATATATTTATTCTCCTTTTGTTCTTGGCATTGCTGTCCATGGCAGGGGGGATTGGAATGAGATGATCTTTAAGGTCCCTTCCAACAAAAACCATTTTAGGATTCTATCTGATTCTATAAATAGTGGCCAAAGTCATTGATCTGACCATCAGCTGCCTGACCCTGAATGGTTGCTCTTAAATATTTAAGGCCATCAGTCTTAGCAAATAAAGAGTTTGAAATCAGAATCACTCTGGGTGCAGGTAGAGCTGACAATTCTATACCAGGGCATCTTTAATGTGTCCTACCAGAAGACCAATGTGGATTTTTTTTTCCCCAGCGGTTCAGACTTGTGTGGGTTGGATGTTTGCCTCGCTCGTTTTGCTCCTGCTGCTGACAATGGACATTTCAAAGAAAACAATGATGATTTCTTGGAATAAAACGTGCTTGTAAAGAGGGGAGGAAAAAAAAAATCTCAGAGCCATTTGCTGAGCTTTTATCGTTGCTCTTGGGAGCAGAAAGGAAATTGGCCGTGTGCTGCCTGTGAACAAAGTGCTTTTCACGCCCTCCTTGAAATCCACCCATGTTTGGCCAAGTTATCAGTCGAATGCATGTTCTTTAGAGGTTTGTTGAAATTTGGCTGCTTCATTTCTCTGAAGGCATGGTCTGCCCAAGGCTGTTGAACGGGAGAGGGACTTTTTTTCCCCAAAATGTGCCTGACTTAACTCCCTGTGTTGATTGAACACATCTAAGGGTAGCCAGTGAGTGAGCCAACAAGAGCCCAATGCTTTGTTCCATGTCAACAAACCACTCTCAAATTTCTTTTTATTTACTTTTTTTGTAACATGCAAAAAACCAGTATCTTGGATGAAATCTTACTGATTACAAATCTGGGCTATGAAAAAACTTAAAACAACTATTAAAGTTGCAATATTGAGCACTCAGTGTCTGAGGAGCTCTCAGAACTCACGCTGCCTCTGCAGGCTTAATTTGCCTTCCTCCTGCCTATGGCTTATGATAATTTTTAATTACCCAATCACACGATATCTTCTCCCACAGGATCCTTGCTCCTTCTCCACACAGGATGGACAAAGATCTCTTCACAGGTACCCAGTTGGTTTTCCTTTTCATGCTTATCCATCATGTTGTCCAAAGCCGGGAGTAAATATGGATCTACTAATTAAAAAACCACGGATTTTAAACAGCGAAAGAATTTTACTTGTGATTTATGCCATAGTGTGAGCAGGGCCCACCATGGGAGCAGGGCAGAGAGGAGGCACCTGTAAAATCTGACTTTGGTCTTAGCAAGCATTTTTGCTGTTTGCCTTCAGTCATTTAACTTTCCATAAAACAGGCATGACAATACAGCCCTATCTGCCTGCAAAAAGTCGACCTCTTTATTGCTTGGGAAGTGTTGCACTACAACGGTGATGGGGTCCTGTACAAACCAAGATAGGCAGCAAAACTCCATATTTAATACATGCCCAGCACACAAATAAAACGTGAAAAATGTTTCATTTTGGTCCTTAAGCAACAGAAGGAGCCGAGGAGGAGGTAGCAGGAAGCTTAGAATTGGAAAGTGATAGCTCTGGCGGTGCAGTGCAATGATTGAAAATGACATCTTCCATCCACCCAATTAAAATTCATACCTTTTAACCTCCACAGCCATCTGAGATCTGTATCATTAAGACTGATTCAACAAGATGCCTTGATATTCTAAATTATTTGTATGCCTGGTATTCCAAATAAACATTTGTGAAATTCATTTCAAAAGATGTTAACACTCGTGAAACCCATGTGCCCCAGAGGGATTATATAAATTTCCATGTCAAATATTTGAAGCAAAGCACTTGTACAGAAACAGTGTTTTTTGTGTTTTGATGCCTTTCATTTCCATAAACTAGATTACTTTCTGAAATTACTTTCACACAGAGAACAGTTTCTATTGAATTCCAGTCAGTGAGCTCCTTGGAGTGTGATGTGAATAAAATATGACTGGGTTATGTAGCTTCCAGGATGCATATGCATCCGTGCTGCACAAGCAGGGAAAACCAAGTTTGGATTTCATCTTGAAGTGGGTTCATACACAGAGATTTCCTGTCTTAGAGTAATTGTTAAACACCCCCTTCGTTTACAGCCTAACAAGGAAGCTCTCCAGATCCCCACCTCCAGCCCCTCTACCTGGCTGACAATGATGTGCTCTCCCTCAGCGAGCAGAGATTTGCTGGCAGGCAGCGATTCCTGCCTGTCCGTGGCTCTCCGACGGAAAAGTTTTATCTGCTTCTTGCAAACACCGATTCTGCCAAAAATTCACACACACACACACACAAAAAAATAGATCTGAGCGAACATTGCCTCCGTTGTGCTGGTTTTGCCAACCCTGTGAAATGATCAAATGCCAGGTATTTGAACGGGAGATGGAAGGGAGAATTTTGCCGAGGGTGTAGGGGAGGGCAGCAGCTGTGAGATTAAGTGTTTTTACATAAACTACACACACACACAATCTCCATTGTTATATAATATCCCCCCCATGGCAGGTGTCTTAGGTCAGCTTCTGGAATTGCTTCTGGAAAAGAGGGTGAAATACCAACTTCGGTGGGAAATTCAGGGTTCAGCCCCGGATCCTGCAGCAAATCCTCCGAGTGCTCCTTGTTAAGAGCACAGCTAAGGCTGGGTGAGCTCTCTGAGCAGCCTGGAGGAGCACCTCGCTGCTCAGATCCGCATTTTTGCAGCTGTTCAGGACCTGGAGCTCCCTGTTTACATCAGAAGAAGTTTCACAGGTGGAAATTGAGGAGCCAGGTCACGGCAGCCAAGACTGGACGCTGGGTCCGAGCTGTTCCCTCCTGCTGCGGCAGCTGTCCCTCTGCCCAAAAAGCAGATGCCTGCCCTGGTTGGGGTGTGTAAAGATTCATTTGCAGGCCAGACAGCATTTGATGTGCTTTGCCTCGTGGCAGTGCTGGGATCAGGTCCTCTACCCAGCAGCAAGAAGCAGACAGATTGCCATATTTAGCCTGGAAGTGCTGAATTGTTGTAGGTGTCTATGAGGGGTGCAAATGCCATGGTTGAACTAAGCCTGCTGCTCTGAGCTCAGCTGGGTGTGGGGTCCTGGGAAAGGAAATTTGCTTTCAGCTGGTGAGATGTGTGAGGTTTTCCGTGTTTTTCCCTGGGGCTCAAAGCAGCACTGTCCAGAGGGGATGAGGGAAGGCAGAGATGTGGTGATGGGAGACACTGATGGAACCAGTCACAGCTCTCATGAAATTGTGGTTTTCCTGTATGAAAAGGTTGGCTGCTGGGGTTTTTTTATCTTTTTATTTTATAGCCAACCAGAAACCTTCTGATGTCCTTGACAAAGTCAAAACTAGGAGGAGAATGTCTTTTTCTGTCCTTTATGACTTTTCCTTCTCTCTGTTGCCTCATTGCTCAGGGATATGGGCTCCAGCACTGGCTCAGGACAGCAGCATCTTATTTCCCCATTTGTCACCTGCTATTTTCTATTCCCCCGTGTTTGGACAGGTCCTTGATAAGGAGAAGGGAAATGAGTGAATGCATCCCACAGCTGAAGTCAGCAGAATACAACGTTCCTGTTTTTAGGATGTGCCACACATTTTGTTAAATATGGCTTCTGTCTAGCGAGAAAAACCCAGTAAAGGTTGAAGGAAAAGGAAAAGGAAAAGCTGAAACCAGTGATGCTGAAGTGGAGCCTCATAAAAATGCCCTGGAAGATTTCAGGCTCGATTCCCCTCTGCAGTGGCTGTACACAGGTTCAAAGCAGTGCTGAGGATGCCCAAAGCCTGCTCCAGGCACAAGCCAAGGGGGTGGTTGCACCCACAGAGGGGAACAAGATGCCCATGGCTCTGCTCTGGCTGGCGTGGGCAGGGGCTGCTGAGGGAGGGTGGGAACAGGGAACAGGAGCAGGAAATCCAGCTCCCAGGTGTCTCCTGGTTCTGCTCCTCCTCCTGCTCCTCCCCATGGCTGCAGTCCTTTGGCTCTGGCAGCAGAACCTGTTTTGCCTGAGTGGCAGCAAAGCTCACGTTGCACCGAGACACATCTGCCAGAATGTCCCTGCTGGCTCCTGCGCCTGTGACTCGGGGGGAGCAGGGGGAGGGATGTGCCACTGCACCACCACTCCCTTCAGGAGGCCAGGGGAAAGCCCCTTGTTTTACACAGAGCCCCCAAGGCACTCTGCAGCCACCTGGGTTCTGTCCTCTGCAGGCTGCAAGGATTCCTTACCTCCTTTTCCAGAGCAAAGAAATCTGGCTGGATCAGGGCAAGCCACAGCTCTGCTCCCACTCAAACATCAGTCCATGACCTCTCCAGGAATCATTCCTCACTAACCAATGCAGGGACTGGAGTGTGGGAATAAGGGGAACAGAGTTGTGGAGTAGGAATACACCAAATACAGCCTCCCTACCTTTTCAGAGATCCCTCAGTCCCCACTGGCACAGCTCACCTGAAGGAGCTGCAGGGAGAGAATTTTTTTTCACTGGTTAGCGAAAGATAAAAAGCTGATTCCCAGCAATTGCCAAAGAACATCAGGCTAAGAACTAAATAGGGTAAAAAGAAATGGGCTGCAATACATGCTCAGTCTTTGGTGCATTTCTTTAATGCCAGTCTTTAGGGGCAGACTTTGCAAAAATCCCCAATTATTTTAGCTGGTTAATCTGGTCCAAAGTAGGCTGCTGGCCAGCCTATATGCTCTGCGTATGATCTGGCTTAGCTAATCTGATAAATTCCAGTTTATTCTCTGGGTAGGTCCTGCAAATCCAGGACTATTTTAATTAGAGAAGCCGGGCAGCGACAGTTTATTGGGCAGTGGAGGTAAACTCGGCAGTCCTTGGGTCAGCGCTCGCCAGAGCCGCAGGTCATTTGGGTTAACGAGTTGCCACTGCCCTAAATGATGGCTTTTCCTTCATCTCGCTGCTGCTAGGCTGCTTTTAGCCTGTTTTTACAGATGAGCAGGCCTGAGGATATTACTGACTCCAGTCTTGGTCTGTGGTTCAAGCACTTTCTGCTTGGTCCTTTCTGTTTCCCAGCCCCGGTTTCGCGGCGCCTCTTTGAACCTAAACACAAAATGAACATTGATTTCTAAGAGGGAGGATTTGAATCCTTAGTTTTCCTCATGATGTTCCTTTTGTAGTGGAGCCTGCTGAGATAAAGCTTCCAGGCTGTAAGCACTGTATCCTCCTTTCAGAGGAGAGTTTGGACCCTAAACAGCTGTGGTCAGGAGAGACAGGACAGGAAAAGCAAACCTATGGACCATGGTTTCATGAGCAGAAAGGTGGCTGCAGGGTCACTGGGGGCCTGACACGAGGCAGTAGGGCTGGGATGCTCTGCCCTCAGCCACCCTCTCCTCCTCATCACAGAGCAGGGAGCTCCTGCTGCACCAACATAGCTCCAATTTTATTGTCAAAGACAATCCACTTGTCACTATTTCTATCTGATGGACTTCATGCCATTAAAATCAAGGACGAGGTGCACAGAACTTCCCAGTTTGCAAGGCAGATCATTTGTCAGAAAGCGAAAGCTTCTGTTCTTTTCCTTCAGAAGGATAAGTGAACTGTGCCTATATTGGGACAAGAAACCATAAATAAAGCTGAAATAATGGGAGATCACTCAAAAATTCTCCACGCTTTGGAAATATTTCCACTCACATTTGTAACGCTGAAGAAAGTGGAGTTTTATGTAAGAAACAGGCTGCAGAATAAGGACATTCCTATCTCTGCCCTAAACTTCCCGAAAAAAACCCCCCTTCCTGGCTGGTCTTTGTCTGAGCTGAAATTCCTTGTCCTTTTTTCCACCAGAGCTGCTTGTGAAAGGTTTCGATCTGCATGTTCGAGGTGCTGGAAAAGATCAGGGAAATGCTTGAAGAGGCTTCCCAAAGAAAGTGAACCGAAATGCAGCCCAGAGCCCTGGGTGGGAATTGTGATTCCATGGGCACAGAGACCTTGTCCTTGCATGAAGGATTTTAGTGGGGGGATTTTTCTGAGTGCTCCGAGGTGGGAGCACGTCCCAAACCGCATTTTAAGGACAGCAGAGCGGGATCCCCTCCGGGCTTTGTTTCCCTCTCCCGACTTTGTCCCAGCGCTGGGGCACTTTGCTGATGTGTTGGAGGACACGAACACCTTGACAGGCCCCATCTGTTCTGGCGAGGAGGCTCCAGCTGAATGCTCCGGGGGTGCCCCGCGTGCGGCTCGGGAACGCGCCTCGCCTCATCCGCGGAGAAGCAGTTGGCACGGGCCGAGCTCCCTGGCAGCCGGGGGTGGGGTGGGAGGGGGGAAAATCCTGAGGTAAATTCGAGTAGACGTGATGCTAGAGAAGCACTAANCGATGAGAGGTTCCCTTGGCTCTGCCCGCCTCTCTCCCCCCGGGGTGTGCCCAGGTTGCCATGGGGCATCTCCAGGGCCAGCAACGAGGATGCCGGAGGATGACCCCGCGCGGGGCCCGCGGCGCGCCTGGAGAATATTCTGGTTGTCCCCCCGCTGGGGACGGCGGCGGGGGAGGCAGGAGGGGAGGGAAAACGGGCCTCCAGAGTCCGAGGTGACTTCTGGGCTGCACGTCCAGGCTGGAATTTGCATATGCAAGTGTCCAGCTGTGCATCCCGACGCTCGCTGTGCATCCCGACACTTGCTCTGCACGAGCAAAGGCAGCCCCGTGCATGTTTAACGGGTCCTGCTCCAGCTCCAGGTCATGGTTGCTGCTCCTGCCTGACTCTGAGTCCAAACATCACGGGAAACATCTGAAAGTCCAGGTGGTAACTTGGAGATTTTTTCCGAGGCTGTTTGTTTTCCATCTCCAGATATTTAAAATGTAGTTTCTAGTACCTTCTTTTCAGTGGAAAACACTGAATAATCTTTTGCCATATAACACAGAGCATCCTTAAGAGCTCTGAAAGTCTTGCCCTGTGTATTCAGAATGGTGCAGGCAAAAAGAAGAAAGGCAAGCCTGTTCAAGTCACAAAGAAAACATAATTTTTTTTCTCTTCACACCACCTCTTTTCCCCCTTCTCTGCTTTCCCTTCTCTCATCTGCTAAATGAGATGTTTCCACAGTTTCATTCAACACAGGATGGCAGTGGCAGAGCTTGGCAGCTCTGGGAGCAAATGACTTACAACCAAAGGACAGCTTGAAAGGCAAACACACGATTCACTGAACGTCTGGCAATCCGGAGCCCGTCAGCGACCCTTTCCAACTTGCAGCTAAGGAGCACTGGACAGTTCCTTAAATAAAATGCATTTTGCTTGAGCGTAGGAGCTGACCATGCTGACTTCTGTCATCTCTTACATCTTCTCCTATTTTCTTTTGCATTTGCCATGTGTGTTGTTCTGCTGATCCCAGTTCTGAGGGGAAGCGTAGCAATACAGCTGCTGTGCATTTCTTTGTTGTTCCCTTTCCTGCCTTGGCACCTGTAGCCACTGTAACTAAGCACTTTACAGTAATCTTAAAAGCCTTCCAAAAATACTGTGACTCATTAAAACTGACTCAATAATAAAATCGATGGCAGCCTTCTATTCCTTCTGGAAAACTCATCTGCCCTGCAGTTCCAGACAAAAATAAACGAGATAGTTTTTAGTTCTGGGGTTTTTCTTCCCCCCCAAGCTTGACTGAAGAAATAAATAAAGTCTCACATGATATCAAGACCACCAGACTTTGAATTTTTAGGTGTTGTACCTGTGCACATACCCTGTTTCTGTGCTTCCCCTCTTTTGTCAGCCCTAAATTCAAGACTGTGGGGTCTGAGGGAAGCACTGAGCCAGTGCTGCTGCAAATATTTAATAAAAGGGAGTGATAGGGAACAGCTTTGTCACAGCAGCATCTACCAGACAAAGAGCTGCTGTCTCTGCAGGTGGAACAGGCACAGCCACATGTGTTATCCATAAGAGTGCCTGCTCCTGGCAAAGACACGCTTGGGAAGCATCGGGACAACGGGATGGTGCCTTCAGCTCTTCTCCTCCACCCTGTGACCTGTGGGCTGAACAGAAGCCCCTTGCTGGTGCTGTGTCCACGCAGCGTGGTGAGGGGGAGGAAGGAGAGCGGTGCCTGTGGCCTGTGACCCACACACGCTGCCAGGGGAGGCACGGAGCATCTGCAGGGTGCTAAGGAAGAGCTGGTCTTATGGCGTCTGCTGATGGACTTAGACGTGGCCAGCTTAGCTGTGCTGGGGCCCAGCTGGTCTGCCCACACGGATGCACGGGCTGGAGGTGCTGTGTGCTCTCCATCTGCAAGGAGCCCCGAGCACAGCCTGCATCTGCCTCCCAGCAGGGAAAAGAGCTCCCACCCTTCCCTCCCCTGGTGCCACCACCCGGACCCGCACACCTGCGGGCACCAGCGAGACAGGATCACGCTGCTGACCCCCTTAGCCCAGATCTTGGAGATCAACTGAGAAAATGTTCTGTCTAAGAGCTGGAGATTATCTGGTTTAGAGTGTCTCTTTCTCCAGTCCAGAGGGGATGGAGTTATTTTAAATCTTTTTTTTTTGTGCAAAGAAGAAACCAGATTATTTTCTTTCTTCGATGTCCTGGAACTCCTCAGGGCTGCTTATCTCCAATTGTGCTTGTCAAATACGCCCTTCTGCTGTGCACTCTTCAGGGGAATGCATTTAAGAGCTTAGAAGGCCCAGCCAGGAGAGGGGACTGGTGCCCGGCTGAGTTAACGTGACAAATGCACACACGGTGAAACATCCACAGTGATGGCACTGTGCTACTCCTACAACCAAATAATAAGGCTCAAAATGTCTTTAGGAAGCTGCTCAATCCACCTCCCAGTTCCAGCACCCAACAAAATCAAAATCTTGCTCTTTCCCTAACCTGTTCTTAAAGATCTAAATTTTAGAAGAAACTGTGCCACCACCAGTCTGGTTCTAGAATTCAGTCTCACTCTGCAGAGATTTTCCTAATTTTTAGAGTCATAGAATCATAGAACGGTTTAGGTTGGAAGGGACCCTAAATATCATCCCATTCCAACCCTCTGCCATGGGCAGGGACACCTTCCACTATCTCAGGTGGCTCATATTTTCCTTTCCAGCTTGATCCTACGGCCTCTTGTGCTGTCCTCCTTGGAAAAGCAAAGCAGACTGGTCCCTGCTACAAGCTACACATAAACACCTTGCATGGGACTGAGGTAATGTCAGAATTCCAAAAGTAAATTATCACTTTAATACTGACATGCTTTTCTGGGAAAAAAAAAAAAAAAAGTATAAAAAGAGCTGAGATCCTCCTATCTAAATTTTTAGCATCTATTCAATTTGGTGTAAATCCCCTGTCCTGGACTCCAGTGCAGCTTGACCCAGCCAAAGAGCTGGAAAATCCTCCTGAAAAGTTGGGAGCAGGGAGCTTGATCCAGCAGTAAACTCAGGTGCTGAGGCTGCCAATGGTTTTTGTTATTGCTGCAATTAGCAACCACCTACCCTCAAAATGAGCGTTTCCAGTAGTAAACTTTGTGACATGAGGACAAATGTGGAAATCACAAGACCTAATTACAGCTAATTGCCAATCCATGGGAAACACTCCAGTGAACTGGCACTCTGCAAAGGGAGGAGACAAGCAGCATTGTTTTAAAACACGAATTTACCAGACATATAATTAGCTAAATACCCACATACTCTTCTAGCCACTTGTTTTAGTCTGAATCAGAGCTCCTCTGAGCGCTGAACGTGGGGAAGGCATCCTCAAAGAGTGACTGCCTCGCTGCTAAAAGGGTTTTAAAGGGCTGTGTTAGCAGGTAAAGATGAAATTAAATATGCTTTGTGATTTCCTCAAAGGTTGCCGTGAATCACGGGTTGGTTGTGGGCTCTCACAGGCTCCACGGATGTGCTGTCATTAGCAGAAGAGCTCTGCAAGAGCTGTCCTGGCAATTTTCAGGGAGCAGCTTGTTTCCGGGTGATGGAGCATCTCCTCCCTGTTGGTGGATCACTCAGGGACACGTGAGCACGTTATCCACCCTGACTCTCCACATGGTTTGCAAGCTTTGAAATGTTTGTTGTTTCGAATACCGCTTGCCCAAAGTGGAATTTCCCTTCACTGTGCTGACAGTGCTCCCCATGAGCCGGTCTTAAATCCCATGTGCAGAGGGATTTGATCCCATGGACTGCTCTGGCTGTGGAACAGTAGAGGTGATTGGGGGTGATCCTGGCTGGTTACTCCACCGGTCATACAGAGAATCCCAGAATGGTTTGGACTGGAAGGGATCTTGAAGACCATCTCATTCCAACCCTTGCTGTGGGCAGGGACACCTTCCCCCATCCCCGGTTGCTCCAAGCTCCATCAAGCTTGGCCTCGAACATTCCAGGGATGGGGCAGCCACAGCTTCTTTGGCAACCGGTGTCGGGGCCTCACCACCCTCACAGGGAAGAATTTCTTCCCAATATCCCATCTATCCCTGCCCTCTGCCAGTGGGAAGCCATTGCCCCTTGCCCTGTCACTCGAGGCGCTTGTCCCAAGTCCCTCTCCAGCTCTGTTGGAGCCCCTTTAGCCACTGGAAGGGGCTTCAAAATCTCCCTGGAGCCTTCTCTTCTCCAGGCAGAACACCCCCACACACTCATATTTTGAGGTTTGCTGGTGACAAACAAGGCCCATAAATCTCCCCAGTGAGCAGAGTGTGAGTTGCCTCCCCATCTCTCTTCATCCTCCTGTCCCTCTGTTTTTAATTCACAGCAAACCTGTGGTGGCATTTCCCTGGACAAGCCACCTTCAACAGCAGGTGAGAGGGCTGAAACCAGGGCTGAATGCCCTGGGTTTTAAATCTCAGCATCCCCTTCTGTGAATGGCACAGTTACATCTGGCTGGTTTTGCTCATTTTCAGTTTAATGTAAATAGCAGCCCTGGAACTCATTTGGGAAGCTTGCATATGCTAATAGTTTGTAGCTGAATTATTATTATTTTTTTACATTAAACAATAATGTTGATATTTTCAAACTTTGCATGCCAAACACTGAAATTGAATTAAGTATTGTTTAAAATAACAATAATATAAATTTGTTTTAAATGAATTTAGTGTCATTTCATTGTTTGAAATGTAATGTGGGAAAATATTACTGCTGGGGCAAGAGTAAATATCTAAGTCTGTTAATTTTATTGAAGTAGTGGATAGATCCACATGAACTATTTCTCTGTGTGTTTGGTTAATATTTTATTGAAAATTGGTGTTAGCTCTAACTAATGAAAATCCAAACTCACTCCACGTATGAAGGCGTAAAATGCATCCAACAACTTAATAACCCATTAACTTCAACGGAATTTTTTATGCTAAAATAAGAAAATAAGGTGTTTCGAAGAGATGCACAAAGAGTGGGAATCGGCCAAAACAAGTCAGCCCTTATCCTGAATTAACAGGGGATGGATCAGGGGGATGTGCAACCAAGAGCCTTCATTATCAGTTTGAAAGGACACTGCAAGAAAGCCCTGAAAATAATTACAGGAATGTGTACTTCTTAAATAAACCCTTCCCATGCATCCACACCGGAGCGTTTTGCAAAGGGCAGTGGAGTTCACTCCCTCTTCCAGGTGGTGAAACCGAAGCACGGAGCAGGGACGTTATTTGCCTGGGCTCACCCTGCCAAGGGCCAGGGGTAGAGCCAGGAACAAATCCCTGTCTCTTGACAGCTAATCCAGTGCCTAAGCCAAGATGGTCTCCTGCTTCAGGAAAATGCTTCCTTTGTAGGTAGCACTTGAGCACATGTTAAAGTCAAGGGGACTTAAACGTCTGCTCGAAGTTAAGCCTATACTTAAGTACTTTCCAAACAGAGGGTAAACTTAAACCCACGGTAAAGCGCTTTCCTGAATCCGGGCAAAATCTGTCCAAGGCGCTTGATTCTTCTAACTGCCACAATTAATGGCGTGGAGAAGTTGGATTCTGGAGATCCCCATCTCTTCCCAGCCTTTGCTTTGTTGTTATTTCCCCAGGTTTTTCATAAAGAAGGGGAGGTAAGGAGGCTGTTTTGAATTTTTAGCAGGCCTCCTAAATCTAGCTCTGCGTGTCCTTCTCGTCTAGATGGAATTTCAGTGTGGATTGTCGCTGGATCCTGCCACTCTTGAGACTGGCGTGTTTTACGTAGTTATCACCTCTCGCATCGGTGTAAAATGAATAAATGTGCTTATTAGGAGAGGACCAAACCATCTTAACAACACAGTGAAAAACATCAGGGAGCCTAAAGCTGCGCCATGTTGGGTTTGTTGACTTCAGCAAAAGCCGCGTCCTCGCTGCTGTGTGGCGCTTGTGAAGTTATGAAATGGCAGTCATGGCAGATCAGAGCGCGCATCTTGTGTGACAGAAGGGAGGGTGGACATCAAAGTGCTCTCCTCCCTCCCAGCAAATTAAAACTGCGGGGTTCACACAGGGCCTCGCTCCAGCACCCATCCAAAGGCAACTGATTTCTGTGGAGCGCCGATAACACCTCGGACTTGAAGGGAGACGTGTGTAGCCTCAGTCATACAGGGAATTTGATCTCTGGGATGGTCCTGGTGCCGAAGGGTTGGTACCTGTTAACCTGGGCTCAAAATCTCACCTGCTGCTGAGGTGTTGTCTGGTGCTTCAACCAGGGGCTACGAAAAGCAGCAGGGTCCATATCAAGGCCCAGACAGACAAAGTTTCAGGGCACCTTCCACTTCCAGAGCCACATCCACCCTGGTTTTGGACACTTCCAGACTGTTCAACACCTCCAAGGTATAGGAGAATGCATGGGTTTGGACATAAAAAATGTAGGGGATTCCTTTATAAGAAGGAGTAGGAGTTACCTAGAATTTGCGTTGTTGACTGGTGAGGAAAAAAAAAAGTGTCAGGAAGGGATTTAGACCTGAACTTTGAAATAATAGCTTTGAAATGGGTATATGGAGTGAAAGGGAATGTGCTAGGAGTGGGAGAAGGGGTAGATCAGGGAAAGAAGACATGTCTTGAAGGTTAGGAGGTAAAGGTCTGAAGTTTGGGTATGGAAGTGAAAGGATCTTCCACAGTAAGGAAAAGAAACAATAAAAGAAACAATAGAAGAAACACTAGCCCTCTAAATGAAAATAAAAATAATGGACTCTGCAATGAGCATGGGTTAGGGATTAGTGTGTGTCATCCAGGCACCGAAGAGACACTACCTGGGCTTTCCCTAGGGATGAAGATGGATAATGGGAATGAGTGAGTAGAACCGGAGAGGGCCATGTGCAACACGCAGAACTCCAAGTGCTTCCTGTGTTCAAGTCTGCGAGGATCAGATCAGCCCCAGGAGAGAGAAGGAGCTGCCACATGGAATCACCATTCCTGTGGCAAAGACTCTCAATAAACTGTTCAAAGCCTGAGTGCTCTGCCCTGAGCGTTTGACTGGGAAGCAGCAAACACGGCACCTGTAATAAAGGATGGAGCAGCTGTTGAAAAGTGATTAGGGAAACTCCTGGCTGTACCTCAAGACTATGCAGTACTTTAGAGCAGCTTTTTAAATAGCTGAACATGTGAAGGCACATGACAGTGGGATAAATGCAAGTTGGGTTTGTGAGAGAGAGAGTGCTGGGCTCCTTGGAGAGCTTTTCCTGAGAAGTTAAGAGCAGTGTGAGGCCTCAGCCAGGCTGGGCTCCTCTGAAGGATTGAATATATTGTGCTGTGCAGGGAATGTGAGATGACAACGGAGAAGGTGAGGATTAAAACCAGTGTTCTGGCCTGGGTGTTCAGAGGGGCAAGAGTGGAAGGTGACTTGGGAAGGAGAAATGAGGAGATGGGAAGTGGTTATGGAGTTGCTTGAGCTAATGAAACACAGAGCTGATAGCAAATTTGGAAGCGCTGCTGATTCAGATCAACACGCAGAATCTGGGCACTGTCAGGTACAAAGGCAATGCACGTTGGGACCAATAATAGAAGCTGCTGCCTTAAACCGTGGGCTCTTCAGCTCGAAAGACAGACGTGGAGAAAGCCTGTGCTAAATGCTCAGGGACTGGAGGTGGGCCACTGTGCAACCTGGCAGCGAGCAGAACCAGCCCAGCCCTCGAATATTTCCATCTGATTGCGGGGCTGGGGCAGCGTTAACGCTGCTGGGGCGGGCGCGGAGGGGAACGCCGGCGGGACGGCTGTGGCTACCCACGTTTAAGATTCAGACTGGCAGGGTTACTGGGGTGACTGGGGAAATGGAGAACCTGTTTTATGAAAGAAGGCTGAAAGAGCAGGGCTTGTTCAGCCTAATAACATGAAGGCTGGGAAGAGATAGGTCTGCTCTCCAGAAATGCATCGGGTGGAGGGGGGGTAAACACTAGGGAGGGATAAGAGCTATATAAGCTGAAATGCTGGCACAAGAACAAATAGGCAGGAACTGGCTCTGAATAAATCAAGGCTGGAAGTTGGAGGGAAGCTTTTAACTGACAGAGGGAAGGGGCTCTGCCACAGACCCTGCCAGTGCGAGCGGGGCAAAAATAACTCAATGGTTTTAAGATGGTGTTTGATAAACTCGTGGAACCTGTGCAGTTCTGCTCCCTGTGGAGAAAAGAACCAGGCTGCCCACACTTAGAACAGCCCTTCGAATTCTAGAAGAGTTAACACCTTAAGATGCATATGACAGATAATGCATGTCAGGGTAATTATTTTAGGCTCTTTGCAGCCTCTGGCAAGCTCTAATTACCTGAAAGCAGCAGCACAGTGGGAAGGTGGAGCAGGACAGGAATCAGTTCCTGTTCACTGCTACAAGGAATGTGACTGCACTTGGTCACTGAGAGCAATGTGCTTGTGCTGTGCTGGAGCCCAGTAATTTCTGTGTTCACCAGTAAAGGCTTCCTGCATCATCCACAGTGCCCATCCTCGGAACTGTGACTCTTCCTGTGACTTCAGTAGGAACAGAATCTCACCAGTCAGCAAAGCATCTGGGAATTGTCACCTGAAATGCTTTGTTCTGCAGCACTTTCCCGGCTCTGGTGAGTCCAGTGGATAACTGAGGCAGGTTAGGCATGGATGTTGCCATGAAAGGCTGCAGCCAAGCTGTGACATGTTTAACTCCAGGCTACCCTGTACCCTACAAGTGTTCCCAAGAACCCTACAGATGTTTTTACCCTCCTCAGAGAGTGTTTCTCAAAGAAATCCCTTCTGAGACTGCCGGAGTTCTGCGATCTGCAGTATTCGAAAATGATCAATTAAAACACTAAGTTTGCATAAGGTAAAGATAATCTGATGCAAACCACCTGAAGGTCACAGAGCCTGAATATAAGGTCACCAAGGGCTCTCCAGGTTCATGTCATCAGGTGGAAGAATAACGAGGGATGTGTTTTGACAATGTTTATGTTTAATTTAACAATTAACACCGGCCTCACCTATTGATCTCTGAGCAAACATTCGTTATGGTGCACGATGACATTGTAGTTAGCAACTTTGGATGGTGTTGGGGGTGGTTTCAGCTGAGCTGCATTAAGAAATGCTAATTGCAACAGGGAAGGAAAAGTGAAACAAAAGGAGAAGCCACACATCTTTGATGAATGTCCCTGCTCTGGGCAGAGATGCCATCACCAGAGGCCTTAGATGGGAAATGGTTCTTTTATTTTTCCCACTTGGGCCATACATAGTTAAGTCTTATCTCATTGCCAGCTCTGAGTGAGACTGATCACTTTTTAATTTACCAAACATGATTTAACCCACTTTCTCATCGATGTAAATATTACCAGCCTTCAGCTTTCATTATTTCAGTGTGGGAGAGTGAAAGTTTGCTGGCAGGGAGCCCTGAGTACTCTGAGTGGGCAAGCACTGTAAGAAACTCAAAATACAGTGTCAGGAAAACCTGTGGATGGAGCAGCACAAAGGAATGGCCATGTTCTTTTATTGTCAGTACTACCCTTACTCCAGGAGAGCTCAGAGGTGGAGTTTGGAGCCACTTGCTGCTCCCATCTCCAAATATCCATGTCCAGCTCCTCCCTAGTGCCCACTCCTGAGTTCCTGTAGCTCTGCAGTGAATTGTACCTCAGCCCTGAAAACAATTAAAATTTGAGAATATCAACCAGTGTGAAGGAGAAAGATGAAAAATGCATCCCTGTCCTTTATTGGCAGATGTGCTGTTGGACATTGGTCCTGAAACCATACCTGGTGTGCCTGTCACACCACCAGAACAAGAGGAACCCCCTGGGGACATTTTCGGTGAAGTAGGTAGGAGACTTGGAAAGGGCGGGAGGAATTAAACAGCAGAATTGAGGCTCTGGTCACACACAAAGTCAGTGGTTCAGGCAAGAGGGAACCAGAGCCCAGCATTCAGCAGTCTCAGCTCAGTGACTGTCCTAAAAGTCTTAATAATTTTTAAAAGTGATGCACGTTGGTTGTGTCTGCTCTGGATCTGTGATATCACGTGATGATTGAGTTAACATTCCTTAGCAAGGTCCCCTCACCAGCTGAACCCTGGTGATGGGTGCTCTGAGAGAAATGAGGCTCCACAGGGTGCATGGAGGGCTGGGAGGTAATGTGGTGCTTGGAAAGCAAGACAACATGTGGTAAATCAAGGAGGGGAACTGGTATTTTGGACAGGCAGGAGGAGAAGGAGAGGAGCTAGAAAGACAGGGAAGTCAGGTGACAGAATAGAAATAGATATTTTAGCAAGGGAGCAAGTGAGAAAAGGGCTGACTCAAAAACCTTCTCTGGAAGCTTCCTAATCTATTTTTACAACCTTCCCCTGACCCTTTTTTCGCCGTGTCCTCAATTATTTGGGGTAAGCATTGTCCCTATCTTCGTTAGCTCATCTATATGTGCATGCAACCTAATGACATCGGTGAGCTACTTAATCCTAGTCTGTCAGTGTCATCCTGGATTAATTTACTCCCTCCTCAGCCCCGACTGTCACTGGGATGAGTGTCTCCCGCACCTTTTCTTTCCTTCTGCTCTTTTCTTCCCCCCTGTGCCTTGGGCCAGGGCCCCCGTGGCTGAAGTGCCCCCTGTGACATTCCAGCAGATCCCGCGGTCCGCGCTGAGCGCCGCAGACGTGCCCTCTTTGTCTGCTACCTCCATCTTAATTCCTTATCTGCTTACGGGGTTCGTGCCTCCCCCCACCCCCCTCCCCATTACTGACCTTGTGGATTAATGTATAGTATGGGACTGTAAGCTTTCTTGAAGGCTGGGTGAATTGTGTCCTCAGCTCCCCATCTGTCGACATCGTCCCTTATTGCCTTCTGCACGGGGACACGGCCGCAGCTGAGACTTCATAGGAAGCAGATGAAAGAGCTGAGTTGTTGTTTGGGGTTTGTTGTTTTGGGTTTTTTTTCCCCCCCTTTTTCTTTTATATATATATTTTTTTTTTTGTCACGGGGAATTTCCAGTTTGGCGACTGGTCTGTAGCAGTGGCTTCCTTGTGGGTGTCTTGTTTAATCAAGGGATTGCCAAGTCTGCATATTAATCAGCTCTATTTAAAGAAGTCGGAGACACGAGATGTGTAATTGCTGTGGTAATAAGGTGTAGTCAGAGGTGTCTGCTTTTGTGTGGCTGGGAGGTAAAGGCCAAATATTTTGGAACAGAAAGAGAACAGGAGATGAGACTATGGGACGAATAACTGGGAAAGAGCTTCCTGTTCTGGGGATTTTAAGGTCTCTTCCAAAGCTAAATTGGGGAAAGCCTTTCCATGGGTACCTGGGCAGCAAAGCCCTCCCTTGGCCAGGTGCAACCCCTTGACAGCAAGACACAGAGAACAGGGGGACTGCCAAAGATCCTGGGGAGCTCATCCTCTGGCAAGAAAGGCAGAGCATCCCATGGAAACACAGGGTCAGAGGCAACCGAAAGAGCAGGTACCCCACACAGGGCATCTCTTTTGTGAGGGCTGGTTTGTGTGAGGGGGAAAAGGTGCCCAGACTCGTGATCAGGGTCTCAGGAGAAGGCAGTCACATGCAGTGCTGGTTATTCACACTGGATCTGTGGGGCACTTTCTGCTGGGCTGGGCATTGAGATTGTTTTTCCCGATGGCACTGTTTCTCCACAGAGCCCTGGCTGGAGGTGTGCAGAGAGCTGGCGTCCCTCTTTTGTTTCCAGCCCTTACTTTACATTAAAAGATGATGAAAAGCTTCTTGAAAATACGTTTAGCATTTTCCTTGCAGTCAGCTCTGTGGCATGACTGCCATGTGCTTTGGTGCAAGGAATTACATATCGCTCTCCTTGGCTGTTTGCTTTTCCATTTCTCTCCGCTCCTGTGCTGGGATCTGCCACCCCCCTGCCAAACACACACCATCTCCTGCTCCACATGCTGTTGTCCACTTATGAATTCCATAACTGGCTTGTTCTTCCCAGGAACATTCATTATGTCATTAGCTATTTTGCTGTTTGGAATAGGCAGGTGGATGATTTCCATGTGTTCGAGCGGGAATGGGGATGGAGTTGTCCAGGGCTCATCCAGACTCACCCAGACCTGGTGTAAATAATTTTCTCTGTTCCATTTTGAAGCCCAGAGAGTTGGACTGGTTTGTCCCAGCCAGGAGTGTTGCCCCGTGCTGCTAAGAACTCAAAAATTCCATCAAAACCATCACAACCCAGGCTGTGCTGCCAAGGAGAAGTGCATGGGGCAAGTTCAAACACAAAACCTCTTGTCACCTGTGCCACTCATGGAGTAAATGTGCAAAGCTGTGTGGAATTTGGGGCTCCTTGATCCAAGGCACTGCCCAGCAGCAGAGCTGATCAGGAGCCTTCAGGGTGGGCACAGAGAGCCTGAGAGCCCTGGGGTTGTTCGGCCAAAGGAAGGTGAGAGGGGATCCACAACCTGGCCCCAGGGTGGTCACAGAGGGGACAGAGCCTCACAGTTGTTGGAGGCAATCTGCAGGAGAGCAAGAGGCAGCAGCCACCAATTGCACAGTGGAAAATTCCACTTAGGCATTGCAAAAAAATTATCCACACGAGGGTACTCTGGAAGAGGGGGCCAGGACCGTGTGGGATCTCCACGTGCACTGTGGAAGCCAGGTGGCCATCCAGCTCTGAGACAAGTCCTGGCTGTCTTTTATTTGCATTTTAACACAGCCATAGAGAACAGTGGCTTTGTAATAGAGAAATGACCTCTCAATGGATATACTTCCTACTGCTCATTGAAAAAATAGAATTTCCGTCCCATGGGAAATTCTGGTATTTTCATATTTGTTTTCATCTCAAATTGGAACAGATAATTCCTGAAAAGAATTGATTTGCAAATGTCAGGGTGTTTCGTGTTGACATTTTGAGCTAAAATAAGATATTTTTGTTTGAATCAGGTCATCATTTGCCTCTGCCTGAACAGCCTCTTGCTTACAGGCGCTGTAGCTCCATTTCCTGTGATCCCAGGAAATCCCACGACTGGTTAAACTGCATCTACCATAACATGCCCTTATTTCTTCCAGCAGCTGATTACTTGGGGGAATCACGAGTCTTCTTCCAGCGTGCAGTGTGCTGGCTCGAGCAGACGTAGAACAATACAAGAATCATCACTTTTCTGACTGGAACTCATTTTTGGGAAACATTTTTTCCCCGTGTGGAGAACCTTGGTTTGAGCAAAATCACATTTTCTGAGGGGAAAGTAGTTTATTTCCCCTTTATTGTAAGGAAAATGTTGTATCAGTCCAACATACAATAAATATGTTCACATCTGTGTGTGTGTGTAAAGGTGATTCTTTTCTGCTTTCACAAATGCTGCGGCCACATTCTGTTCTCTCTTCCCACACACGAGCTCAGGCTTTTCCCTGTTAGTTTCAGGGGAGTTAATCCAGTCACAGAGAACAGAGCTGGGACTAAATTTGGTCCAAAGAAGAAATTTATTGTCTTTTGTAATAACACAGAGCTGGAGCCACAGCTGGACCGAACCAAGGAAATCAGTGGAATTTGGATGACTTACACCTGCCGAGGTTCAGCCCCAGAAATATTAATAACTAACTACCTGTAGTGCTTACAAATGTATTTACAGCCCCTTACCAGGGCTGCTTTGGGCAGAACCCAGCACATTTTCAGGCTTGCTCGCTCGGTCTGGCAGGAAGGGGCTTTCACACTTTCTGCTCCGCTGGCAGCATCCACGGTGGATCTCCTCTCCCATTCCCATTCTCCCAGCCAGGGCTGTTTGTCCAAAGCCTCTGCAATATCTACCTGCAGATCTTCTGCTCTTTCTGTACTCTAAACTCTGTGTTCTGCAAAGCCAGTGTGAGCTGAACTCAGGCATCTGAGGACGTAATTTGGGCTTAAAATTTGTCGCACATTAGGAGCACGCTAATTGCCTAGGGTGACATCCAGCTGGCAGCTGATTTGATGGTAACTCTGTTCTTATTCCTGTTTAAAATTCTATCTCCTAAATAAATGAGTGATGGGATCGATAGCCTCGCTCTGCTAACAGGAGGGCTGTGGTGCACCACTGTGACTTTGACTTTGCTGTTTTCTTTGCCAACTAATTACGGCCAAAGTGACATCACAGGTGATCTTCGCTGGTTCCTGAGACACTTTAACACCCCCTCGCAGGCGCTTTCCCCAGAACCGGTGGCTTTTGTCATCTGCTGCTCTGGTTTCCTGTTCATTACTTTTGTTGACAAGTGGAGAAAAGGAGGCTCAGGGGGGACCTTCTCTCTCTCCACGACTCCCTGACAGAAGGGGCCAGCTGGAGGGGGGTCAGGCTCTGCTCCCAGGGAACAAGGGACAGGACAAGGGGAAATGGAAGTTGTGCCAGGGGAGGTTTAGGCTGGATATTAGGGAAAATTTCTTCATTGAACTGGACTCAGGAAAAGTCACCATCCCTGGAGAGATTTAAAAAAATGTGTGGATGTGGCACTTGGGGACACGGGTCAGTGGTGGCCTTGGCAGTGCTGGGGGAATGGTTGGACTCAATGATCTCTGAGGGCTTTTCCAGCTTCTGTGATTCTGAGTGCTGAGATGAACTCATCCAAGTTGTGTCCTCGCTGTTTCCTTGTCCGGCTGGGATGGACGTTTCCCTCCGCATGCCAGGGTGGGCGTTTAAAAATATAACTCACTTGGATTGCTTGCCCAAATGTTTGCTGATGAAAGTACCCACACGGTGAGAAAATGTCAATCAACTTAATTGCATGTGCAAATTCCACTCTGCATGTGTAAACACGGGATCTGTGTGTGGTTTAAGTCTCTGCACTGGGAAATGGGGCTTTGCTACTTTTTAAATGCTTTCATCAAGAGCTTGTATGGCTGCATCCATAGGACGAGGGGAAATGGCCTCAAATTGTACCAGGGGGAGGTTCAGGTTGGATATTAGGGAAAATTTCTTCGCTGAAGGAGTAGTTAAGGCTTGGAACAGACTCCCCAGGGAAGTGGTGGAGTCACCATCCCTGGAAGTGTTAAAAACACGAGCAGACTTGGCACTTTGCAGTGTGGTTTAGTGGGTTTGGGTTTTTGGTCGAAGGTTGGACTGAAGATCTTGGAAGTTTTTCCCGGCCAATTCCATGATTCTTTCTGTCAGTGCTGCCGTGGATGAAGTAACTGCCAGGAAAAAATGTTAAATTGAATTAAGGCAGCAGTGATGTCTCGCCTGTGCGGCAGGGACAGGCAGGGCTGGGTGTCAGATCCCACACAGCCCTGGGCTGTGAGCGCAGGAATGGACAGTTAGGAAGGGTTAATGTCTCATTTACATGACTGAGAACAAACAACTACGGGAAATGCCCGGTTTAAAATAAAAAAAATGTGGATTGGGAGGTTCAGGGGAACAAAAGACTCACAGATAACTTGAAGCAGCATAGCCAGGAGAGAGAACATCTATTTCAGTGGCCTGCTAAGCATCTGAGAGCTTATATCTGTATGGTCAAATCTCTGCATAGTTGGTTAACCCGGTCATAATAAAAGAAATTCAGTGAATTTCTCCCTCCACAATCCTCGGATGAGATTTTCTTACTTTGCCCAAGCACTTTCCATGGGAACTTGTCTATTAAATCAAAGCAGACATCGCTCTACCCCTCTATCTGATAGTAGCCAGCACCACTTGCTCCAGACTAAGGTGAAGCAAATCCTGCAATGGGAAGCTAAGGAATAATTTGCTGCAGATAAAGTTACTTTGCTCGGAGGTTATCTTCAGCCACAAAGCAGAATTCTTGCTATCTGATCCCAAGCAGCACGAATCTTCACTTGCCACTCTGCAGGAGAATGAGATCTCCCCATTGTTCCTGGTCCTGGTTTCCAAGATCCATCTTTCCTGCAGGATGGAGGTACCTCGTCCCTAGATGGAGCTGTATTTCCCCGGTGTGCTGGGTACGGGACCAGCAGTGCCGGGCCCTGTTTCACAGCTCATTGTCGGGGATATTGCAATTTGCTGCCTCTTGCTCTCCTTAGTGCTCAGTTCTGCCTCTGCTTTTTCTTTTTCTGAGGACGTTTGTGCTTAAAAAAACCCCAAAAAAATACAAACAGAAAAGAAAAAGAAAATTATTGTGTAACTCTCAGTACAGGAATCTGATTAGGAACATGCACAGCATTTCAAAGAGCCCTGGGAGAGGCAGGGGCAAATTCTCTGTCCGAGCTACTTTGAAAATTGTCATGCATTATATTGCCATAAAATAACGATCAGGAGCTGGAAGAATAAGGATTATTCCCACGAAAAGCCACATCTCCCAAACAGCAGCACTGCATTAAACCAGTTGTGTACATAATATTTCATTAGAAATAATATTGTTACTAACAGATGTCCATTTCCAGCAGAGCAAATGGAGATGGGATTTCATTGTTTCTCACTTCCACATAAACGGATCTTGGGCAGCGATTATGAAAAGCAGCAATTAAACGTTAAAGTAACAAAGCTCGGCTTTAACCATCTTCTACCCAGAAACTTGTGCTTCTCCCAGAAAGCAGGCAAGTGAGAAATGGCAGAATTTAGAGTGCTGCAGGTTTGGGAGTTGATTTCTGTGTTGTGTGTGTGCCTCCTCGTCGGCTCCGTGCAAACAAACCTGCAATTAGTGAGTGTGTGAGTGTGTGTGTGTGCTCGGGTGTGTGCGTGCGCGAGTAACCCAATTTCTGCCTCTCCTACCTCGCCCAGATTAGAGGCCAAGCCCTGCAATGTGGTGGCGAAACACCCAAGCTGGAGAAGGGGCTCAGCTCTCCCTGCGTTTGATGTAACAGGTAGATAGAAACGTTCCCTCACGGGGACGGGTTTATTCGGTGCGGCCCCATCGGTTCGTTTATTTACCGATGGCCGCGGTGTTATTTTGATGCAAAACTCTGCCTCGCCTCCCCCCCCACCC
>VZRJ01008284.1:707989-744959 GCA_013397565.1 Ptilonorhynchus violaceus
CCCCCCCTTCCCCTCCTGCCTTCCCTAGAAGTGACATGATCAAAAGCTATTTCTTCTTCAGAGTGATTTCCAGTAACCTCCGGAGCAGTTTTTTTAATTAAATAAACCTCATCTTGTCTAGCTTTCTGGTCAGCATTTTGAACCCCCTGCAGATGGGTCTGAAGGATTAACAGCAAATCCTCCTCGACCCAGCTCAAGCAGATGGGCGGCATGTGTCTGATAAATACTAGGACAAGGTCTGCTTCCTCGTGTTTCCAACAGATAGACGGTATACCCTGTAAATTAAATTTAAAATGGTGGCCCTTTCAACCCTCAGAATAGCGGCGGGGAAGGAANNNNCGGCGGGAAAGGAATACAAAATGATATGAATTTCCCGTTCCTGGCACGTTGTCACCTCGCCGCCGCCGGGGCGAACGTCACCTGTTGGGCAAAGCGGCACCTCGGGGGAAGGTCAGGTCAGGGAGACGCCGGCCCATGTGAGCCCCCATTCCCGCACCTCCTCGCTGATGGCTTTTGTTTGCATATCAGTTCGCAGAGTATCCTCTTTCCAAGTGAATGTCTCTTTAACATTGGCACCCATACCGTGGGAGGCAGACCCGAATTCCTGCGTGTGCCGAGGAGGAAAACGCTCTCCCTGCTCCGGGCAGGGAGCTGTGCTCAATTTCCCCCACATATTCACCTGCAAGGCTCAGGAGTGCTGAACTCGCCCTTGGGGATGGAGGGAGGGGGTCTCCATCCAGCCCTCACTTGCTTCCACAGAGGTCCTCCAGGCCCAGGGATTTGCCAGTTCCTCCACAGAGATGCTAAAGGAACAACCCCTTTCTCCTTCTTTTGTGCTTTTTTTTTTTTTTTAATTTTCTATTTGGGAAGGAAAACCAGGTGTTTTTTGAGTGTTGGGCTTGATCTGTCATTCCTCTTGCCATCTTCTTGCCCTCCAGGCTGGCGGTCACTCGGGAAGAGGAAGATTTGCCCCCGGTGGCAGTGCCGGCCAGCATTAGTGGAAACTGCCTTTCCCCGGTGACCTTGCTGCTAAGCTGGAGACTGCCAGTGCCTGTCACCTCCAGTGACACTGCTCAGAGGGTCCTTGTCAGAACAATTACCACCGGGATGTCACTGGATTGTCCTGCAGAGCCTTGGGCTCCCGAGGCAGGGTACCTGTGGTGTTTTGGGGTAAAAAGGACTGTGTTTTCTGGCCAGATCTCTGGGGTGTGGCTCTGCACCTCTGCAAGCAGGTGAGGAGCTCGTGGGAGTGAAGCAGAAGCAGCAAAGGAGGTGTCATTTGAAGGCTCATTTAAAATTGAAGTTGGAGATGATGGGTCTGAGCATATCTCCTGCTAGAGGCATCAGTACACAGTGGAGAGCGTGTTTTCCATTTCTAAAACATTGGTTTTCCCCTCTCAGATAATTTAGGCTATGATTTTCGGAAGGAAAAGAAAAGAACTAAACCAGTTTAAGAGCAGCAAGTGAGCTAGCCAGCCTTTCCTCCCAATCCATCCCAGTCGGCATTGAAGGGTCATATCTTCTGCAGAGCCCTTTGTAGATAAGGTGTTGTGGGATGAATGCTCTCTTGGAAGGGTGATAGCAGTGGAAAAAAAATGGGAGAATTCAAAGGAGGAGTTTAAAATGCCATAAAGCTGGTGGACTAAACGTTCAGCTGTTGCAAACCAGCTTACTCTTGGCTGTGGGTGGACTTGCATCGTGTTACTCAGCTAAAAATCTGGCCCACAAAATCACAAACAGAATAACAGAGGAGGCCCCTGGGCAAATTTCATTTTTTTTGTGTGTTTCTGGATGCTGTTTCTGCTAGTTCTCACTTTTAGTTATCTAAATGACACTTTCCACTGATGTTTTCTTCAGCAAGAGCACCGTGGGCATAAAAAGCACATTTCCTTAAGCAGTACTTGTCTCTCAGGATTGTAAAGTGCCAAGGCAGAAGAAGCAGTTTCTTCTGTGACACATGCCCATGTCAGCTCACCTTTAATCCTTGGGATGAGAAACATTCAAACTTCACAATGATGGCTGGGAAACCTGACTGAATGAACAAGAGAGAAACAAACCCTTTCACTGACTTATTTTTCCAAATAACTGGAACAGTTTAAAAAATGAGTCAGCTTTTTTTTTTTTTCCCCCCCCTTGGCTTGCCCAAAATATTTTCATTTTCATCACTTCAGCTGTCCCCTTTATCTGCTTGCAGAGGTGTGATGGTGGAGTCAGATAACTCCCTGCCTTTTCATGGCCTGGCACGGGGAAGCTGAGATAAGTGGCAGAGAAAAGTTACATTTTGTGATAACGTGGTGTCCCCAGCAGCACCTACCTGTCTGCCCATTGAATATTTCCTCACTTGCCTACGGGACATAGAAGATATTTGGAGCCAGAGGCTGCTTTTAGCTGCAAAGTCACGGGGCAGAACAAGGCTCGGTTGTTGATTTTGAAAAGCACAGATCTCGTCTATTGGAGACCTGCTCAAAGAAAACTTCTTTTGCTGTGATAAGTGGAAAACTCGATGTTTAAAGTGTCCATTCAAAGGGTTTTTTGCAGCTGAGAATGTAGCAGATGAACAATTTACACTGAAGTAGTTTCTTTTCTTTTTTTTTAAATCAGGATTGCAGTTTTAAATATTGTCAAGATGGACTTTTCTTGGTTTTGTCAAAAATATTGAATGACAAAAATGTCAATTTTTTTCAGCTTTCAATGTTAAAAACTTGTTTTCGTTTTCATGCAAAAAATTTCTATCCACACATTTCTGCTGAGCTTAAAGAAGGTTTAACATTTACTGGTGAAGGAAAAAGTCGAGAAGATTTCACCCAACTGATTTTTTTTCTTTAACAGAGCAGAACCCCAATGCTGTCTTGACTTGTCTTTTCAAGCAGGTTTCTGTGAGAGATGTTTGGAACTTGTGTTTTTTAGTTTTTATGCAGCACTTCTGTGTCCAGGGCCGGGTTGGGTGGGGCTTGGAGCAGCCTGGCCTGGTGGAAGGTGTCCCTGCCCATGGAAGGGGGTGGAATTAGGTGATCTATAAGGTCCCTTCCAACCCAAACCCTTCTGGGATTCTGTGATCAGCGATGCTGAGACTGAAAAGGTGACTGGATCTATTCCTTATCCAACCAAACCACACTGGGAGAGGAGGAAGGGGCCCTTCTCTCTCCTCCCTCAGACCAGGTGAACAGCAGGACAAGGTGCAGGAGGCTGCACTTCCACACACCCTTCCCACTGTGGGACCTCCCGGAAAGGCAAAGCCTCGGGAACAATCCTGAAGAACAGTGATTTATTCTCCATTTTCAAGTGATACCGGGAGCCTTTTGAAGCGAAGTGAGGTGGTTATTTTTTTTTGTTGTTGTTCCTTTTTTTCCCAGGGATTCCCCAAGTGGATGGCTGTCAAAGATTTTAATATACTGCAGGCACAGCAGCTAATTCTCAAATCTCTTGCAGAAGGATCTTACAGAGGGAAGCTAGGATGCAAATCCTTTTGAAGGCTTTTTCCATTTTGAAACCTATAAATAGGAAAGTAGGGCAAAATGACTTTGACAAGTTTAGACCTCACCTCCTTTAATTACTCTCTTTGGATCAACAACCTGACTGCAAATGCTTATCTGCTCCCACATTACGCACAGGTTTGGAGTTTATTTTTTAAGAATAGTGAATGACAATTCTGCATAATATTTTTAATACCCCTGGCCTCCAGAGATTTCCATATTCCAGTCGATCTTTAAGTTTATAATTGATATAAATGGTGAGCAGGGCTGATTGCTTGAATTGTCCTTTCAGTGCAAAAAGTCTTGTCTATTTATTCTTTGAGAACAGCAAATTTCCTTCCTAGTTCTGTTTTTGCATTTCTTCCCCCTTTTTAAAAAAATGTGAACATTTAGATTGAATGTGCTTTGCTTCTGCTTAGTAATAATTGCTGATATAAACTATAAGCTGTAAATAAAAGAGTTGCATGGATGTTGTTTTTATAGATGTTTAAAGCAAACCGTGTCTGGTCGCCCTTCTGTAATGTATAATGTTGTTTTAATAAATCAGATAAATGATGATCCTTGTGGGTCCCTTCCAACTCAGAATATTCTCTGATTATTTCCCACCTCTGTGATTATTGCGTGTGCACAGTGTAAAGAGGAAGGTGGTTTGTGTCACTTTACATAGAGCATACATGAAAAACAACACAAGTATGTTCAGTATTGTATTTAATGATGCTATAACATGTGCCAAAAGACCTGAGTCATGGCTATTGTGAGGTGATTTATGCTTTTCTGCAGTAGGAAGGGCTGTAAAACACGTTGATTTACTACAATACCGCTTTTTGCCTCGTTCATCCTACCAATATCCAGCTTTGATGAACACAGGAGAAACACAGAGTGCAGGGGGAGTGTTTTGAGGAGCTGTGTGGAGGTCGGGCTCTGTGACCAGGAGTGCAGGAGCCACCACACAAATTCACCAGCTAAAGGTCTCTGCAGAGGAGCAGTTCAGTGCCCCTGAGTCCTTCTCAGATTCCAGTCCTTCTCCTTCCTTGTGTCAGGAATAGCGTGGCAGCAGGACCAGGGCAGTGCCTGTCCCCCTGTGCTGGGCACTGCTGAAGCCACACCTTGACTGCTGTGTCCAGTTCTGGGCCCCTCAGTTTAGGACATTGAGGGGCTGGAGCATGTCCAGGGAAGGAAATGGAGCTGGGGAAGGATCTGGAGCACCAGCAGTGGCTGAGGGAGCTGTGAGGGTTCAGCCTGGAGAAAAGAGGCTCAGGGGTGACCTTCTGGCTCTCCACAACTCCCTGACAGGAGAGGGCAGCCAGGGGGGTTTGGGCTCTGCTCCCAGGGAACAAGGGACATGATGAGAGAACACAGTCCTAAGATGTGCCAGGGAAGGATTAGGTTGAATATTAGGAAGAATTTCTTCGCAGAAAGAGTGATTAGACATTGGAACAGGTTATCCATGGAGTCCCCATACCTGGGAGGTGTCCAAGGAACGACGGGACGTGGCACTCAGTGCCATGGTCTGGTTGACAAGGTGGTGACAGTCACAGGTTGGCCTCGATGATCTCAGAGATCTTTTCCAACACAGTTGATTCTGGGATTTTCTGTAATCTCCCTGGCATGCAGCACCTGGGGACAGTGGTCTGTGGGAGCTGCCACAAGGAAGAGTGAGCATCTGATAAGCAAAAAACCAGGATGGAGACACAGAGCCAATTGCCAGCTCAGCCCAGCCACAGGAATCATCCAAGCTTAGGTGACTGAGGCAGACATCAGAACAGTCAGATTGTAGAAGTGCCTCTCTCACTCCATTTGCTGACAGGAGCTACAGATAAATAGCTCAGAGGGAGGCATCTCCGTTTTGGACATCTGTGTTTGCTCGTGAGGGCCTCTGTGCTAGGCCGTAGGTCACTCCATGCATCCATCTATCCAAAACTATTCACAAGGGCTGCAGGGCTGGAGGGTTGTCCCCTTAGCCCTGTGCAGGAGGGACAAGCTTTGTCCTAGGTGCTCAGCAACAGTGCTTTAGTTTGGTTTTTTGTTATCTCTCAGCAGGTTTTGTTGCCGTCTCTCACGCATTGTGGCTCCTTTGCTTTTGTAGATGCAAGAGAGAACAGGTTCATGTTGTGCCAGGGGAAGTTTAGATTGGAGATTAGGAGATATTTCTTCACCAAAAGGGTTGCCAAGCACTGGCACAGGCTGCCCAGGGCAGTGGTGGAGTCGTCATTTGAGGAGGGATTTAAAAGATGTGGATGTGGCACTTGGGGAGGTGGGTCGGTGATGGCCTTGGCAGTGCTGGGGGAATGGTTGGACTTTGTGATCTGAGAGGGCTTTTCCAACATAACAGCTTCTATGATTTTATTATTTATTTTAAGAATCTACCCCTTGTACTTGCTGCTGCTTCCCATTAGACCAAGACATTATTACAGGCTGGGAACTTCTGGAAACTTCATCTGATCCAACCAGTTTCCAGTTCACCCATTCACCCCATTCTGCAGTGAGTCACATCTAGACCTTGGTACCTGCTCGAGGACAGCGAGCTGAATGCTAAACAGACCTGCCCCATAAATTGTGCATCAAAATATGTTCCTGCAATGCCTCATCTCTGGCCACAGGCATGTCACTGTGAGTGCACAGAGACTTTGCACCTCGCCAGCAGAGCTTGGAGAAGAGAACTTGCATGTCCAAGAGGAGCCTCCACTGCCAGCTGTAATTCTGTGCTGTCCCATGCCATTATTGCACACAGTTTGACCACCAAAGTTAAAGTATTTTGAATTCTCTGAATATTGCAAGCGCTTGTACCTATGGCACTGAATTTGTTTACATCAATAGTACAATTTACCTTCAGGTCTTTGAAGGATTCTAGTGCCAGCTACCACAGTCAAGGTCTTAGACAGAGTCCAAGCTCCATCAGATGTTTCACTCCTCATGTGCTCTGAATGTTTTCTGCCAAGCTGGTTTTTAAGCTTTCGATACCATCTCCAATCACAAAGCATTAAGGCAGCTAGCTGGCTTTTAATTTAAATATTTTAAAGGAAATGCGTAATAACCATTACTACCAGATATTTTCCTTGTTGTCCTGATTTTATTTCTTCAATATGTTGGTTTTTAAAACAAGTGTTTCAGTTTCTTATTTACAACAGAGCTCTGTACCTCAGGAAGAAGGTCTAATGATCCATTATGAACTGATCGAGGATCTGGCACAACTGCAGGAGCATCGTGTCAGTGGTGCCTCCAGCCTGCTGGCCCCAAAACAACCAGTCAAAACCCATGGATCTCACTGATTTAGGCTGGTTTTGAACCATACTACAGCGTTTTCTGGTTCTTCACCTCTGTCTTTTTATGTTAGAGCCTCCAGTGTTGAATGTGTGGCAGCCAGAAAACAACGCTCTCAGCAAATCATGACAATATAAAGATTTAAAACAACATTTGTGCCTCACAGTGGGAACTCTGATCCACATTTTTCATGTGGGTCTGTACTTCCTTGTACAAGACACACTTTTGGGGGAGGTCAGAAACCTCATGGGAAGGTATTGAGCTCACAGATGAACCAAGTATGAGGATGTACCCATGAACTGCCACGTCCATAGGGACGGCAGAGGTGGATGGATCTGCTCAGTCAGGGATTTTGGATGCCCATGAAGGTGCAGTCGGGGTGCAGAGCCCCAAACACTGACATTTAACCTCCAACTCCCTCTGTAAGGGTTATTTTATGAGTCCCTTAGAATACAACCTTTGCAGACTGGAAGTTAAAGCTCCCTGTGCCCCCCTGCCCCTTCCTCATGGAGTTCTTTGAGCAGAGTGTTCAGGAGTTCTCTCTCTTTGCTACTGAAACAATAGACATCTCTGACCTTTATGGGTATTTTGCAGCTGATGCAGATGTGGAAAATGCATGGAACAGTTCCTGAAGTGGGAAGAGAAGAGATTTAAATATAAATTGTACATAATATGGGAGAGAGGTGATCACTATATACAGGTATATTGAACAGCTATAATAAATTGTGTTGCCCTTGAGAATGCCAGCACAGATAACCCTTCCATGGCATGACCTGCTCTTCTCTCAAAAGTCTGGAAGTGTTCCTGGGAAGAACATAAGCCATCCTCTGCTCTTCTGGGTTGCATTTGATGCAAATACTGGAAATACAAAATTACTCTTTCTGGTTAACTGAACCAAGGCAGAGCATTTTTCTCTAATTTTTGAGGTAGATGGGCACTTATTCTGCATTAGGCCCCTTTTATTTTCTAGCTGTGGCCACAGTTTTGTTTTCCTAATTTCCCCTGATTTTAGTGGCTCTTGATTGCGGTGCCCCTGCGTAATCGTTCAAGGTAGATTGTTAGTGTAAGCTGCATTGCAAGGTCTGCCTCTATTCAATGTGTTGCTGGCTATAACAGAGGCCCCAGACTAAGGTCAAAATTATTATGTGGAGATTAAACTGTAGAATTTAATTATGTATTCTGTTGCTCCTAGTACATTTATTAATTTAGCGGTACAAACTGACTGGAGCTAAACAAGCAGGGCTGATTAATTTGCAAAGACATCTAGGTAACAGATTGTGATCAAAGTGGAGACCTGATCCTGTTAGATTGAAATGTGTTGTTTTGTGCTACATGAAGGACATAGAGCAGCGTGGTTTATCTTTATCAATGCTTTCCTCTGAAGGAAAGGAACAAGCTTGCAGATATAATCAGCGCTGAGGCAATGCCACTCAATAATTACCCACTGTCTCATCATAATCCCGGAACTAAGCCCCTGCCCAATCCATCTGGGACACTTTTCCATCTATTGCACAGCTCAAGAATACGTGTGTAAGCTATTACCTCTGGTCGTGCTATCTGTCCCCTGAGTAAAGATTCATAGCAGTGACCAATTATGTTGCAGGGGGCTTCTCTGTCTTTCTGTCTGGTTTGGTTTTTTTTTTTCCTCTTTGCCACCGAATCGTCCTGTATTTCTTAATTATAGTAATGGCACATTAGTGCCCTGCTACTTCGGGGTGCAAAAGCCTACGCAGCTACAAAGGTGGTGTTGCTCGTCCCTTGTAAAGCAAATGTTAGAGTAATGGGGATGTGAGAAAAGCCTGTGTTTATGTGATCAGGCGTCTGAAAGCTGATTGAATGCTACAGGTGAGAGTTGCTATTCTTGGGAGGATGGGAAGGACCCAGTTTGCATGGCAACTGAGATCGTGCAAGTTCACAGCCTGAAATCCTTGCTGCAAAGAAAAGATGGTAGGGGAACCAGTGGCCAAAGCATGGATTTAGGATGGCATTGCCTCAGAAAGGATGGAGAACAGGCCAGGTTCCCTTTCTCACGGGCACAGGATGCAAACCTGAGGTCAGCAGTGTGCCAGCAGCTACTCTGCTCTGCACCCCCACTGCCAGGAACAAACACCCAGCCCATGGCCCAAAGGTCCCAAAGTTCAAGCCAGTGTCTAAAAGGGGAGCAGAGGAGCTTCACAGGGAGGTCTTTGCCTTAGCCTAAGCAGGATCAGCAGGGACAGCTGCAGGGTCTTGAAAGTCAGGACACTCATTTACCACGGACTTAAGAGGGTCTCTGGTGGTGTTGTGTGATGATAATCTGGTGATTCTCGTGTGCTGGGCAAAGAAGAAAAGTGGAAGGAGGAAAGAGATGGCTTGAAAAGGATGAAATCCCAAATAATTGCTTTATGTGATTGCTAGAGAAAATGTTCTGTAGGCACGAATCAGATTGTCCCCCCCAAGGCTGATCATCGTGAGAAGTTGCTGTGATGTCTCTTTGTGTCTGACAAGTATTGGAGTGAAAAGCTCTGAATCACAGCCCTGCCCAGCACTGTTGTCACGGGGGATGGATTCCAGAGATGGCTCTGGATGTCTCTTTGCCTGTTTCCTCGTGCACAGCCATGGAAGGGCACCTGGACCTTTCCCTTTCCTTTCCTTTGTCTCGCTGCTGAAGGAGCAAGCACACGCACCTATAATGAGATGTTCACTAACTGCTTATCTTATTTTATCTGATTTTTGGCCCCAGTGGAGCCTGGGGCATAGAAATCCTCAGGGCATGTGTGGTCACTATAGGCAAAATAGACAAAATGTAGGGAATTAAATGGAAAGCCTGAGGGAAGTGTCCTGGCTAACAGGCTAACAGGAAATTCCACCCCACCAGTCTAGTCATCCCCTAAATTCTTGGAATTTAACAACAGAGGTGTTTATACTGTAGGATTGCAGTCAGTTTAGCAGAGGAATCCTATTCATGTAAGTGGGACCCTTTCTAGATGTACCAGTTTACAGCCAGAGCAAAGTGCAAAGACACACAACACTGGACTGATCTCTGACCAGCAGAACCAAGTGGGTTTGGTTTTTTTTCTTCCAAAGACCAAGAGATAAATACATATTTTGGTGATCTAACAGGTGGCATTTCTTTCAAGGAGAAAGCAGAACGAGGCTGCTGGATGATAAGAAATACTAAAAAAAATCAGGTAGTTTATTTTTGTGTGTTGTTTGAGGATTAATCCCCTTGCTACAAATTCCTCCTGAATTATTTCCGCTTCATTCTGAAAATCTTGTCTATGGGTGAAAGCAAGCCTTTAATTTTTTTTTTTTCTAGCCCAGAAGTACTCACAACAAGCTTTTTTCCCCCCATTTTTTTTTTTTCTGGATACCTTTTTTTGGCGTGCAACTCTACACAGTGCAGAACAAACACGCAGCATTTCCACAGGACTTATTTTCTGGAGAGCCAGACCTTTAGAGATCTGCAGCTTTGTTGTTATTTCTAGAATGATTTGCTGATAGAAACGGACTGGGGAGGGGGGGTAATTTTTCCTTTTCTGATTAATTACCCTGAGGCAGGGTCATCTTTAGCCATGGCCGTGGGGCCTGGCTAGACTGGTCCAGATGGCACCATGTTGGCTAACTTCCTGCCAATACTCTTAACAGCTTACAGATAGGTTTATCAGGAATGGGCAATAACTCAGTCTAGACAAAGGAGTCTATCAGGCATCTAAACTAACAGAAGGAAGACAGAGGATATTCCTAATTTTCGTGTATCATTTGGGCTGCCCACTTAAGACCCGGTGTGAGCTGTTCCCCCTGAGACAGAAATTGCTCATTAGGACACAGTGCTGGATGCTGCCCTCTGGGTAGAGGCTGTTTCTCCCTATTTTCCAGCCCAAACTGCTGAGGTTGATTCTTGAAGCTGCAATGCTCAAGCCTCCCTTCTCACCCCATCACTGTCCCCAGTTTCAAATTCGTCCTCGTTTAGGAATAAAGTTCCCCACACAGCCAGGCTAAAAGTTGTCTCTGATCAGAAAACAACCTCCCCTGGGCTTCCAAATATTTTTCTTGCCCTGAATTCTTAAGTTTTGTGTGATCCAAGCTTGTGGGGTTCAAAGCAGGCCACAACTGGTTTCCATGCCCTTTCTCTGTAGGAATGTGAAGAGCCCAGTAGGTCAGTGGGGACTGGGGGCCTGTTTCCAATCTGGTTTTTGGTTTTGATATTCCCAATATACCCAAAGTGCAAACACCTCAGTGGCTGCCCTTGCCCACCTGATGACCACTGTCAAACAGAGTCTGCTTGGGAAGAAGGCTGAAGATGAAGCCATTCCCTGCTGGAGATCTGGTTTTTGAAGTGATGTTCAGCAGCCTTTCCAGCAGGCTGGGGGGTGGTCAGAGAGCACCGTGCTGTATTGGCTCCCTTAGGGGAAACATTCTGCATGAATCCTGTGCTCGTGGTGCTTTCAATATGCTGATGCCTTTGTCTAGGACTGCTGAATCTTCTTCCCATTCCCATTCCATCAAACAGCTCTGGTTTGCCTGGTTTGCTCACTGCTCATGAAAAACAGCAGGTGAAAAGATGCACCTCTTTATTTCTTGCTTTCTTTCTCTCAAACCCCCCAGTTCATGCCAGCCTCTCTCGTGACTGACTTTCCTCTTCAGGATGGATTCAAGGACTCCTCCTTTTGTCATTGGCAGGGATGGACCTTCTCCTGGGCCTGGTGGGACCCTGTGCAGAAGGAGACCCAGGCTTGGGTGACAGGACAGGGCCCTTATTCCAGCACACACCTCTGTCTCTGCCGTTCGACAGAGCGGGGCTGAGTTGTGTTTTTTAATTTTATTTTATTATTAGGCTTCATGGTTGAGGGATATTCATAAATGGTTTATGATAATTTATCAGCCCACTTGGGTGAATATTGAATTTTGTATTTTACATGGCATGCCAATTTCCCATCTGTTGTATTTGAATAATATACAGGATAGACACTACCACTCAAGTAATCCCTTTACTACCAAATCAATATACGGTGCATATGGTGCTGTTTGGCCCACAGATATTTATTGTAGGTCTCTTTGGATAATTATCTTCTAACTCCCCCAGTGTCCTGCTTCTGTAAGCCCTGATCCTGCAGATGCACGTGACGGGAGTGGCCTCACACGTGTGAGCCCTCCACTCGTGTTTACTGAAAGTTTGTCTGCAAAACCTCCAGAATGTTCTGTTCAAGGCACNTGTTGCAGAGGATGCTCATCTTTTCTCTTCTCTGCCAGGATTTGCTGTTCACATGGATTTACATGACATCTCCTCAACTGGAAAACAGTCTGGGAAACCTTGCTTTAATGAAGGCTGCTGCTATTGTTTCAAAGAGAAGAAAGTCAAATGACTTTACAAAAAAAAACCAACCAAACCCACACCTCACCAGATTATCTGCAGAGATATTTTGACCTTTTTTGGTGGGGGGATTGTTTTTAAAAGGTTATTCGTGATCATTGTAACAGAAACTTACACTTCCCCAGTAGAGACTGAATTCTAACAGGATTTCTCAATATATTGATGTGGGAAAGTGCTTTTAGCCCTGTGGTGACATTAAGGTTCTTTCACCAGGTCATTTGGGTGCCACAGAAAATTTGTTTCAGTGTTTCATTTTCCAGGGAGCAAATACAGAGTATTTTAGGATGTGATTGAAGGGCTGGCAATATTTAGAAGATTTATATTTCCTTCTGTTTCCTTTGGTACAAGAAAGCTCTCTCTCCATGGCTGCATCACACTCAGGTTCTGAACTCGGCTTTAAAGAACAAACAACTCAACCTGGATTCCTTCCTGCTGAGGGGATTCTGTGGGAGGTAAAAGTCACAGAGCCTTTCCCTGCTTCACCAGTGCTTGAGGCTGCTCAGCAGTGCAAGGGAGATCGATTTTATTTGTCCTCCTCCTTGGGGCACCGATACACAATTTTACAAGAGGAGCATAACAGGGTCTGGGTGGGAGTTTGGGAAGGGGCAGATGAGACCTGGTGGGGCTTGAAGGGACAGTGGGTAGGGCCGGGAGTGGCAGATCCAGCTTGAAATTCATGGGTTCATTACAGATAATTTAATATATCAGTTATATTAATGTTGGCATAAGAGGTATTTTCCAGGGCTTTCTTGCCTGCATCCCAGCTGACTGTCTGTGTGCTGCTCTCCCAGGAAAATACTCAGGTTTCAGGGGCTGTGGGGAGATTTGTGGGGATGTGAAGAAGGATAAAACACCAGAACTCTGGTGGTGTTTGGGCAGGCCTGGAGGAGATTGTTGCTTGCAAGGTCCTGAGCTTGGGTATGGGTTCAGGACCCTGTTCTTCCTCCTTTCCTCTCTCCTGTCATCCTTGTGGTGCTTGTCTCTGCCTTTGGTGTTTTGGGGTTAGGCTCTGCAGAGGCTCTGCCATCAATTCAGGTGTTTGTAAGAGCTCCTGCACTAACCAGGACTTGTCAGGCTGGCTGGGGCTGGATGCAGAGCCCGGGAGCAGAATTAGACCTCCCTGGTGCTGGAGCATGGAGAGAAATTCCTTCTTCCATCCCAGTGCTGGAGGTGGGCTCAGCAGGGACACCAAGGAGGATAGATGTGAGTGGGAATTGCCAGTGGGTTATTTTGGGGGAGAAAAACTGTAAAAATCAACTTTATCCCATCTTCCGTACCCCCCAACTGGAGCAAGCTTCACTGAGACACAGGGAAGGGAGGGATTGGTATTTGGTAAGGGTGGGACAACGAGGGAGAGCCTGGAAAATAAAGCACCACTTTTAAATCTCAGCGATTCACCACAAGTGCTGCAACCAGCCTGTCCTCTGCATCAGCAGAGGCTCCCAAGCACTGCACAGGAACTGAGCTGTCAACATCAAGAGCAAAAATTCCCTTTGACATCGGCAGCACTTCCTTAAACGCCCGTGGTACATCCCTATGGTTTGGAAATAAGGAACAAATAAATACTAATGAATCAATCTGACAGCTCTCAGATGTGTAACAGGGCAAAGGTGCCCTAGCTGCAGGTAAGCAGAGATGAGTAATTAAAGGAAATAATTATTATGTGTTTGTTTAATTGAAAATTCCCCAAGGGAAAACGAGATAATTTTAAGTAAATGCTTTCACCAATGCATTAAAAATACATTTGTGATCAAGTCGAGATTCTCAGAGGCAGATGGGCAGGCCTGCAGGCAAACAGAGCTGCTGCAGCGACCCACTGCAGCACAGCAGTGGGATGGGGCTTCGGCAGAAGGAGGAAAAGATAAAACCAAGGGAGTGCTTTTTTTAAAGCCTGAGCAGATGCCTGCAGAGCTTCTGCGTGGTGGAAATGGCTGGTGGGATCTTCCCCTCTTTTGCACAGAGCACGAGGAAATGTTTTGGACTTGCTGGGAGAGTATTTGATACCTTCAAAATCTGTGTACACTGAAGTGTGTGTGCCTGTGCATGCAGCACATGCTCGTTTGTTCCCCACAGCTGTATCACCTCACATCTACCTGTGAAAAGGATTTTCTCAGTGCTTCCTTGGCTTTGACAGGTTCAAAATATGGCTTTCTGAAAGTCTCTGCACAAACCTCACCCAACATTTTGAAATTTGCTGATTATCTTTGAAAGTGAAATCAGGAACAACTGACTGGTGGATAGAGAGAAACTGGTTTTTAAATGGCTTTAAAAGGTTTTAAATGTATCTAGACATTGCATTCAGTGTTTCCCCAACCTGGTCAGTTCTGTCAGGGTAATAGGGTACAAGAATCCCTAAAATATAAATGTGTAACTCTCTGATCTGTGCTCTTGAGTCATTTGAAGACCTAAAAATGTTACTGGCTCACCCTCTCTGGTGACCACAGGGTAAGGATGTGATGATATGCTTAAAATTGAAACATGTTCCCTTCATTCTCCCGGGCCTACGGTGGAATGCACACTAATATTTGTTCAGTGTGCTCCCAAGCAATTATTTTGATAAGCCCTGAGATAAAGCAGGAGGCCTGGTAGATGCTAAACAAGCATTTCATTCCTTAATGGGCCATTTCTTTATTACCCTGCCCTTGTGGCAGATGCACCCAGGTCTGGAACTTTATATTTGTGAGCAGTTTCTTTGTCACTAGAACGGTGACTTGCAGGGTGGGGCTTCCATTCGGATATTGCTGCGAATTTCTAAACTGTGTCGCTCCCCCCTGCACACACCCCTTCTTCAGACTCCTGTGTTACATCCCCTATATTGGAAAACTGAGATTTTTCCTGTGCCTTCCCTGAGCAGCTCCGTGGCTGAGACTCAGTCTGGGGTTGAGCTGTGTTGTGTTTCCTTCTTTATTCCCATACTTTTCCACGGACACCTGTGGCACCATCCTGTGTGTGATCCTAGGTGGTGAAATCCAGCCGAGGTGGAACTCCTGGAGTTCCCTTGGATGAGGCAAACTGAAGAGTGGCCAGCCCTCATCCCAGCCCTCATCCCAGCCCTCATCCCAGCCCTCATCCCAGCCCTCTGCTCAGCAGTGTTGTCATTTCAGCCACCAGAGCTGTGCCTCTGGTGACAGGAGGGGCTTGGTAGAGCAGGAATCAGGTAGGGGCTGTTGCTGAACAGAGGAGGAACTGCGTGGGGGGTGTGCAGGAGGGGATATGAGAGGTTTAAGGAAGGGGTTACTCCAGAAATAGGAAAAGGATGGTGTTTCAGGCACCAATTCGTGGTTTACAACATGTTGGATTTTGTAAGAGTTCTCTTCCCGCTTGAAAAGCACCTTCACCACTGGAAGAAAATGTGAATAACTGGGAAATATCAGCCTGTGTCCCATGTGCTGGCTGACCCTCTCCTCCCTCTGCTGGCCCTCACCACAACGCACAAAATCTCTTTCCTAAAAATGCTATTTTTCCTTTTTATCGAAAGATTGTGTTTCTGCTGTGAAATAATTTCAGGAAAGTTTGGGCAAGTGAAAATTATGAAATATACAGAAAATTTCAGCCAGCCCCAATCCTTGGGTTTTTTAACTACCAAAATCTCTTGACTAATTAATCGAGCTTCCTGGAGATTTTTATCTTGGTGTCAGTGCACACACAGACATCTGGAGCAGAGCTCGAGGGGCCTCCACTCAACCCCTCCATTCTGTCAGAAGCTAGACCAGAACCTCCTCCTTTCCCAGCTTCTCCCATCCCACCAGACTGGCTCTTGCCATTCGTGTCCCTCCGAAGACGAGCGAATTCCCTGGAAAGGGGCGGCGGAGCTCTCGGTGCCGCAGACTCGCCCGCTGCCCCGGCCCTGCCTCAGTTCCCCCTGCCTGGCTGTGCCATTCCCCCCTCTCCCAAGCCTGGCTGAGGCAGAGCCGTGGATCGCTGCCATCTGGCTGAGGGTCAGTCCAGAGCAGGCAGAAGCCCTGGTGCTTGGCAGAGGGAGCCAGCCTGGAAGAATTGGAACGCAGCGCCTGCTCCGTCTGTTAAAAGGCTCCCATCCTTTCTCTCCGAGCCGGATGCAGCCCCTCTCCCGGATACCCCAACAGCAGCAAGGATGGAATTGCTCTTTCGTTTCGGTCCACCCACGAGATGCCATTTCTCCGGGACCTTCCCGTGGTTATCTTTGCCCCTGCCGTTCCAAGGCTAATCTAAGGATGCAGGCCCTACCTTGGGCCACCCTGGAAGGCTGCTTGGAAGCGTCGTCCGGCACAGCAGAGCACAGCTGCCCATCTTGGGAGCAAGGCAAACTGGCAGGAGCACGTCACACCTGTGCTCCATGCTCTGAACCGGCTGCCAAGTCACTCCTGGGCACCGTCCAAGGCTGGTTAAATAGCGATAAAGCCGGAAATGAACTAAGCTCCGGCTGCATCCAAGTCTGCTTTGCTGCCTTGCCTTCCCACAACACCTGAAATGCCATCTGAGCCCAGATCCGTGTCCACACGGCTCATGCCCAGCCTGGGTAGGGATTTCCATTAACAGCCCATTGCTTTGTGGGGCCTGAATCCAAAGGCTGGGAAATCAAGGGGAGTTTTCCCATGAATAAAGTGGGGAGGGCCATCTACAAGAACATTGTGTTGAGATAGGAGGAAGCAGGAGCAGAAAAACAAAGAGAAGGATCAATGCTTAGCTTGGTTGCCTGGAAAATCTGTGGCTGTCTCATCCCTGGAAGTGTTCCAGGCCAGGTTGGATGGGGCTTGGAGCAACTCGGTCTAGAGGAAGGCGATCCTGCCCATGGCAGGGGCATGGAATGAGGTGATCTTTAAAGTCCCTTCCAACTCACACCATTCTGTGATTCTACAACCTTTCAGCTGGACTTCCTCATCAAAGGAAGAAGGGTTTGAGAGGCTGTGAGAATGGAAGAGGTTGGCTTCTTCTCCCGCTTTGTTAACACAGGACAGATATTTTCCTTGCTTGTGCAGAAAACATTTGCAGTAGAGGACACCTGAGAGCTGTGACAGTGAATTTGGGGTTAATGCTGATGTGCAGCACTCTGTGGGGTCAAACCATTCACCTCCACTGGTTCATCCTCCAAGTTCCCCCAACATCCTAATAATGATGTTCTGACAGTCAGTGAAGAGGCCAGGCAGCAAGCAAGAGGATTTCTTTGTACTGACAGAAACTTGTTTGGGATTTGCTTGTCTTACTGTGATTTGGCTTTTTAAGATTTCCATCCTGAGCAATAATGGGAAGGCATCCCCTAAGGGAAGGAACTCCCAGTCCACACGTGACTACCTCCAAATCATTGTGCTGGCCATTTCCTCACTGGGCAGAGACAAACCTTGGCGGATTCCAGCCACCTGCCTTGGAGAGATGCAGGGAGCCAACACATGCCATAAGTGCAGCTCACTCCCTGGCCATATTTCAGAGTCCAAAGCACAACCTCCATCCTTCACTGACGAGATGAGCTTTGTCTTCTCACTCTCTCTGTGCACAGGCTCTGCCAAGCTCCTTCCAGTCCTTTCAAGAGTCTGTAACATCATCATGGACATGATTTTTTTATAGCCCACTCACTTTGTAGCACCTTAAAACCCTACAAACTGCAGTTCCTGGAGTGAACTAAAAAAAATCCCAGTTTATCCCAGTATCTTGTTACTGGTGATGGCTTCAGACCATAAGGGCAGAGCAGGCATACAGTGAAAATTCCCTTGTATTTTGTTCCATTTTCCAGACATCTGCAGCTGAGAGGCTTCCCAACACAGAGTCGTTGTGTTTACTAATTTGGGGGTAAAATTTTGTTCCATTGATTGATTTAGCAGCTTTAAGATTTAAACTTTTGGCATTCAAAACTTCCTTTGGCAATGAGTTCAGCGGCCTCACAGCAAAAAACATGACTTCATTAATTTGATTGGAATCTATCAAATGATCATTCTGGTTAATATTCCCATGAGAGAGTGCATCCTCATTCCTGGTCACCTTCTCCATCCCTCTTTTGGTATTATAGACTTTTGTTACATCCAACTTCCACATTTTCTTTTTTGACCCGTGAAGGCTTTGTCAGTTTAGGATTCCTTCTGTGGAAGCCATTCCCTTCAGCAAACCTTGTCACCCATCTCTCCATCCTTTTTTTAGATCTAAATCTCTGCCTGACACGGTGAGATGAAAATTGCCTGTGATGCTTAGGACATTAGACACAGCTTCAACGGGAATCTTCACACACCAGGTGTTTTCCAGCTCCCTTTCCAAGGGCACCTGTGATGGGTAGGAGCAAATCTGCCTCACTGTCACCAATGGGACACCTCAAAACGAGTGACTGTCCCTACAGCAGCAGCCACAACCAAAATGGGAACGGAGGGATGTAGAGCCTGCAGGGTTTGCAGTTATGAAAAAGCAAGAGAAAAAATTGATAATAACATAGAGGTACCTGGTATCAGCTGTTTGGGCACTCTCAAGGCATCTGGGTGTTCACTGTAACTCAGAAATGGTTCTAAAAGCAGCTCATTCCATCACACAGCCTGTTGAGAATTTCATGCATGCCCTGGAAAAAAAAAAAAAAATCATGATTGCTAAACGCTCCATTTTCTTTTCAAGACACTGTGCTAGTCTGAAGTGGTGTATGTATACATTTCAGGCAAATGTGTACTTTGTCTTCAAATGAACAGCTTTCAAAATGATCTTTGGTTAAGCTCCCTTTTATTTTTATCTTTTATTCGCCTACAATGCCAGCTGAGGTTACCCATCTCCCGACAGCTACCAAATGGACTCGTAATTGTAAGGCTCGGTGATTTAATTAGACTCATTCTAAACACTCACATTTTTATCAATTAGTTAATGGGCTAAAGAGAGTCTTATTGTTGGAGCCAGGTCATTTGGAAGCTGGAGCCTTCGTGAGGGCAAGAAGCTGAAGAACAACAGCGTTAATATCTGTAATTAACCTCACGAGTCCTGGTTTGTTCAATTAGGACTGAACCCCCTCTCCATCCATATGCCTTTCGTCAGATGGGCTTTTAATTTGAAATAATTGTTACAGAAAAAATCAACAAATAATAGCTTCCTTTTTTTCTTTTTTTTCCTCCTTCTCCAAATGCAGACACATATAAAAACAAAAAGCACAGTCTTGACACACGTGCCTGTGAGCTATTTATTAGAGCCTAGTTAATTCACAGCTCCTGTATAAATAATCATTCTAGGTTTTTAAAGATTAACAAAGCTCTTGGTAACAGATATTGTGGGATCTTTTCAAATTGATCCTCATCTTGTAATATGTATCTGTGTCTTTTTTAATGCTGCCTTTTCTACTACCAAACAAACAAAAAAAAAAAGTTTGGGCTTTGATTACTTTTTGCAATTTGTTGCATGTGATTTCTGTGCTTTGGAGAGTCTGATACATCTGGTAGTTGTTTTTTTTTTTTTTCCTGAGGACGAGCTGTCTGGTTTAAATACATCTGTTATAAATTAGAAAAGAGAAATACAGAACAGCCTATGAGCATTATTGCAGAACTACAGCAGGTTCAGCACGCCTGTGTATATATTTAAATACACACATTTATCTATGATGTTTAATTAGCCATGTTATACTGTAAATATTTAAATGTATATGTGTCTAAATGAGTGTATATATTTATACCAGCATATAAATGTGAGGATCAAGCTTTGCTTGTTGCATGCACGTGATCTTTCTACCTTGAAAAATTCAATTATTCATTTTTATTTATAGAGATTATATATATCTGCCAGTGTGTCTATAGTGTCTATATAAACATAAAAGCCCACTTTCATGGCTTGCTGAGACAATAGGCACTCTGCATGTCCTTAATCTTGTATATAATGTATACACAGTAAACATGCCCTTAACACTTGCTCCTGCATTTTCATTCTCTCAACTTATTCATCTTCTTTCCAATTGCCATCTACAGATAAATCCCAGGACAGACACACAGATGATTTTTTTTTTTTTTTAAGCTGCCTTTGAATTCATTCAGTCAAAAGAGAACAAAATTAATTAGAAAGATTTAAGGATGGGCGTGATCACATCAGTACCAGGCATTTAAAAGGGGGTCGGAGGTAGGTAAGTAGATACTAAAAATACCTCCTGGATTACGTTAGGTCCTCAATCATAGGCATTAATTGCATATTGCTGCCACAGAGAAATATCTGTGCCCAGCCAACACACCCACACCTGCTCGCTTCTATGTGCAAGCACCTAATTCCACTGGACTCGAGGGGTGGTGCAGATACAGAACGGGGAGCCTGGTGCTGCCAGCAGCATCACCGGATTTTTCCATGGTTAGGATTCCCTTTAGGAGGGAGGAATTCCCCCTGGAAATGGGGTCCGTACCTCGGGCCAGCCTGTTGGGCGGCCTCAGACCCCAGCCCGGACAACACAGAGGTGCTACTGAGCCCACACCACAACCCCAGACCCCAAACTCTGCGTGGTCCTGAGGGGGCACATGGGCTGCACAAGGGCCACTACGCAGCCTGGCCACGGCCACCAGCCCGGCCCTGCCGCCACCCCGAGCCCCAAACCCAGGAAGGACCGAGCCCTCCCCAGCACAATCACCCCCATGGCAAAGCACGGCGGGTTCAACGATAATTGGTTCCAAATTAAGCGGGATTAAACAACAGAAACGTAACATAGCACAAATGCCAAGGAGCCAGGCCTTCTTTTTTACACAGTTATCATTTTTTTTTTAACAACGCCAAAGAAAGAGGCAAATTGTTGTGTAAAAATACGCGGAAATAATAGTGGTCCTGGAAAGAATGTTTTTCTTCTCTCTGGCTGCTACAAAAACAGTTGACTACTGAGAGGCAAAGAGCAAATTTGCAAGAAAGGGCACAGCACAACAGCAGCGGGGACTGTTAGGGGGAACGGTAGGCGCTTTGTTATTTAAGGAACTTCACTGTAATTTTAAAGCGTTATTTATAATAGTAATAATGCCAGCCAACTTGTTTCACTTAATACACGACCAGCCTAAATAAAAGGCTGCAAAAGCAGCTGGGAACAGTACAGTTTCCTACTGTAATTGCGCGTACGTATCCGAACATCTGATGAGCCCCGCTCTACGTTCCCTCATTGTTATCGCCGACAATTATTCCCCGTGCATGCGCCGCAGAGAGGGAGCTCCGCTGAGCTGCATAAATGCGCCCTTTGTTCCCTTAATTATTAGGCAGACAGTTCATTCTGTCCCATGTCCAAGTTCCAGACAGGTGGAATAAGGAGGTGGCATCTGTCTTAATATTGAATGCCACGCTTCCCCCATCTGCCGTCACAACAGCGCGGGGGCTGCTTGGCTTCGGTTGCTCCGTTCTGCACCCAGCCATATGCCCGGGCGGGCCGCACGTGCCACCGGAGCGCGCCGGCCCCGGGATGCCGGGAAGGAGCCTCGGGGTCAGGCACGTGCTGGAGTCAGCGGGTGACGGTCAATACGGCCACCGAGCCCCGCGGCCCGCGCCGGCGCGAGGGCCCTTCAAAGTCAATTGACGGAACGGAGCGCCCCTGCCAATCAAATTTTGCAGGGCATACCTTCCAGGCTAGGCAAATAAGAAGATTTAGAGCACATGGCAGTTCATCGTTTATAATCCTGTCTTAGCCCAGCATGGCTTAGTGATAGTTCTGTGACAGATGATGAGCACATGACAGCTGGGGGATCTTATACAAACTCATACAGTAAAATTAAAATTAAATTAGTGACACACTTGTACACATTAGTTGTGCAACAGTTATGCAATCTGTTCGAGACCCTCAGCGCAAACCATCGCTGATTTAAATAATTTATACTGGTGCAGAGGTGCTGGGTTGTGTACTTCTCTTTTTTCTTTTCCCCCCCTCTCCCAGAAGGAATGCATCATTTGCACATTTTTAGCTTTAAACAGCTCTGTCCTTTTCATTCTGCTTGTCCTCTCATTTCTTCTTCAGAAAGAAAGCAAACACTTTTTTTTTTTTTTAAAGTTGAAATGTTCAGAAGGGTTGATTTGGAGGTCTGGGAGTGTTTTTTTTTTTTCCTTGCTGACTGCACCATGCAATTCATAATATTAGGGCTGGTTTGTTTTCCTACATATCTCTACTGGGCTGCCATTAAAAAAAAATTAAAAGTATATAAAAACAAACATACTGATCTCCCCCCTCAAGATGCGGAGTGGGAAGGAAACCTATAAGATTCGAGTGTTTTTAGACGCAGGAGTATAATAAACTGGCTGTTCTTTGGCTCTTTAATCTGATAATCTTGTTACTATTTTATGTTTGTGTGTTGGGGGGAAAAAAAAATAAAAAGAGAAGTAATCACTGAAATGTTGACAGTAGAGCTGCAGTTTGAAAAGACTCATAACTTTAAAGCTTAGAGGGCCTGATCCTTTTATCCGCGTGGGCTTGACACCAGACTACCTCTATTGGCTTTAGTGGAGTTGCACCTGATTTACACAGGGTAAACAGAGACGGGATTCCACCCTGGAATCCTTTTCCGAAGGCCTCTCTCTGCACCAGCAGCGAGTGTTTGCTGCTCCTTCCCAACCCCTCAGCGTTTCTCGGGCACTGGAAAAAGAGCTCAGCCACATGAAGTGTTTTTACAATCGTGGGTAGCAAAACTATGGTGTCCAAGGGCTGTTGAAATGCTGATCTACACTGCAGTAATTCAGGAAATCATGATGGTTTATCAGCTGTGATAGCAAAAAAAAAAAACCCAAAAAAAAAGGAGAAAATCTTGGGCTTTTTTTACTTAAGCAATTTATTTATTTACTTATTTATTTACTTATTTATTTGTGTGTTTTTAATCACGACCAGAGGATGATGTGGGGGCTCGCAGCCACGGGAATTTTCCCAGTTAGGAAGGATAGTTTGTGGGCATATATATTTATATATAATTGTGATTAGAGGGTAATTTGGGGGCTTCTGGCTATGGAAATGCTTACAGTTAGGAAGGCTACTTTGGGTCTTATAAACTGTCCCTGTGTTAGATTCCTTTTTCACTTATGTAGAGGAATACCCATGATAAGTACACAAATGTTGATCCACTCTTTGAACCCTGTGCTATAAAGGACAGTTATTGTTCAACATATTCTTATTTTTATGTTAATAAGGTCAGTGAGGGGTTTTTTAGCTGAAGATGTCCCTGCTTATTGCAGGAGGTTGGACTGGATGTCCTTAAAGGTCCCTTCCAACCCAACCCAAGCTATGAGCGTAGGATTCCATGAAATATTTTTAGCATCCTCCCCTTTCCTCCAGGAAGGCCATTCCCAGCACCTGAGATGCTCTGAGTTAAAGTCAGCTCCCCTGGAGCTCGGTGAGGATGATTCACCTGACAGTGATGCAGAGAGGAGCCATATGGTGGAGGTGGCTGCAGCTCAGCCCAGCTGGGAGTGGGGCTCCAGGTGGTCCCTTCTGTGTTGTGTGTCACCAGCGCAGGGCCAGGGGCAGTGGTGGGCCCAGCTGCAGACCAGGGGCTGCTCTGGGCTCATGGCAGTGGGGAGGGCTCACAAGGGCATCCAGATGGCCACCACAGCCAGGGAAAGGGCCTTAGACCTGTGCTGTGGTTTTGGTAATTTCAGAAATATCCCACATGCTCTTTCCCTGCTCATCCCAGAGGTTAATACCCCATCTCCTGCTGTGTTCCTGCTCTTCCACGGTCCATTTACAGCTGGAATGAGGCGCAGAGAGCCCAGAGCTCATGCTGGGGGATGGACCCACATCAGCAATGCTGGACCAGTGAACCCCAATGTGGCCATCACTGCTTGGTTACTCTGCTCCCTGAGCCCACACCAACAGCTCCATGTGGCACTGGGCAACCAGACCAGTCTGCTGATGGAGCACAACCCAAGCTTCAAAAAGACATCTCTGGGCCATGTCTCTGGCTCGATATTCTCTCTTCTGCCCTGTCTCTGCCGTTATCCATCCTCTGTTCTTCCACAGCCTCTAGGCCAGGAGTCAAATCCTGCACTCAGCAAACCCATTCCATTCTGGAGTTTCATTTGGTTCCCAGTTATTTCTGGTCCGCTGGGGAACAGTGGCCTGGGAGAGGGATGGCAGCGAGCTCATCCCTGCCTGGAAACGCTCACACAGAGGTGCACTCGGAGCTGTGGCGGCCCCAATACCGCGTGACGATCACGAGGCCCCTGGTACACAGAGCTGCATGATGTTTCATAGAGAAACGGCTTTTTAAAACTTTTAAGAGCTTGAAAACATGGCTTTCTCCCTGTTCTCTGTTTCTTCTCCCCGGGGCCGGGTAACAGCAGGTTCTTCTGGCAACATGAGTCCAATCGTGCAGGTTTCAGAAGGAGAGAAAAATGGTGTATAATCAATTGTATATAATAAAACTCAGGGGGAAAAAAGCCTTTTCCATGCTGCACAATATCAGCATTCTGCAATTGGACACTGTATTTACCAAGGCTAGAAAGAGAAGATGCCTTCCAAGGAAGGGTTTGGGGCTTTAAAACACAAGTTGCAGGGTGCAAGCTGAGTTCCTGGAACCCATCACAGAGTACTGATTGCCCCACACATCAAAATGAAGCTGTTTAGGGGTGGAAAAGTCCCTCTGCAGGTGGCAAAGAAGCACCTATTGGGAACATCTGCAGCAGCATGTGCCCATTTTACCTGAGGAGGAAGCAGATGAGGGGAAATCATCATCAAAGAATCCTCACAGAACGGTTTGGGTTGGAAGGGACCTTAAAGACCATCTTGTTCCATGGGCAGGGGCACCTTCCACTAGATCAGGTTGCTCCAAGCCCTGTCCAACATGTCCTGGAACACTTCCAGGGATGGGAGAGCCCCAAGCTGTCCGGGCAAGGTTTCCAGTGCCGAATCCCAAATCTTTCCTTCACAGGTTGGAAGAGACCACCTCATCCCCTGCTCAGGCATGGCTCCGGGGCTTCCTCCAGTCACCCCTGTGCAGGGCCAGGAGTTGGACTCGTTGGTCCTTCCAGCTCAGGATATTCTATGGCTCTATGATTCTCTGGATGTGGTTCAGCAGCTTCTTCTCATCACACCTCATACCTGCCCTCCTATTCCCCCTGCCCTGCACGGCTGGACTTGAGCTGGAGGAGGATTGCTGTTGTTCAGGAGAAAAAATGGAGGGTTTTTCCCCCCTCTCTCTTTCCTAGTAACCAGAATACGAGATTACAAGGGAAAATAAAAGTAGGCTGAAGATACATTGGATAAATCACACACAGATCACACCTTTATGTGCTGCACACGACAGACAGGCAGGCGTGGAGCAGAGGCAGGGCTGGAGAGAGGCTTATCCACGTCCTGCACATGGGCAGCTTTTTAATTACTTGATGGAGCGACTCGCTGTGATCTGCAGAGCAACCTGGGAACGAGACATCTGTCTCCCACTAAACGAGGCCAGTCAGTGGGATTAGGTACCTGTCCTCTTTGAAAAGAAGCCTGACCCTCCAGCGTGGCCACGTCCTCATCCATGTGGCTTAAAAACGAAGGAAGCAGGAGCCGGGCTGGGGTTCAACGCCATGAATCGGTTCCCACCTCCTGGCTGTGTGATGCAGTTATCCCTGTAACTCCTCTGCCCCCTTGCAAATAGTGATAAGGAGACATGCAGATGTCGTGTGGGATGTCCTGGGCTGTTGTACTTGCCTTGGAATCCTGGGTGGGATATTTCCGGTTGGTGTCGTGTCTCTGTGCTGTGGTACCAGGTCTCGTGGCAGCAATATATGTTCATAGTCAACAAGATTTTAGTTTGAGAATGATCCCTGGCAGCTGGATTGTAAGTATTTCACAGAACACAAATAGGACACGATGGTTTGGTCCCTCTGTTTATAGGGATAAGTAGATCCCTCTGTTTATAGGGATAAATATGTGTTTGGGGTGCAGGTAATGGTGTGTTGTGTGTGAAATACGCCCGTACACACTGGCATGGACTCCCTAATCATTCCATTTGTGAATGAGCCACGCTTCATAAAAATATGTGGGGCACCCCAAGAATTAATAACAAAGGTGCACTGCCACAATGAACATTTTGTGCGAGCTTATGGGCATAATGTAATGAACAAAGCGAGGGGAGAAACGCAGAGAACAATATCTTCACTATCAGCAGTTTACTTCAGTCTACTTATGTATGATCAAAGACTACAAATATAGTTTAAACAGCATGAAATAATGGCCAGGTTTGCAACGTGAAATAATTTTAGGGAAGAAGAAAAAAAAAGGAAAAGGCAAAACATACGACGGGCTCAGTGCCACGATGCAATGGGCGTGTGGGCTCATTTTGTGATGAACAGCCAAGGCATGGCAGCGGTAGGGAAATGAGGCTGGAGGAGCTAACCTCCCTCCTACCCCCCCTTTGAAGATTTCCACATTCTGGGGAGAAGATAATGAAAAATATTTTACCTCCTCTATTACAGAGGTGTCGGTGGACACAAAAAAAGAAAAAAAAAAAAAGACAAAAAAGCCCGAACAGAAATAAAACAAGGATGTAGCATAATGCAATTGCCAGGCAGATGTTGGAGGGAGGGCAGGGCTGCTCCCTCTGACTCCAGTGGTGGAGAAGAGCTCAACGGGATGCACAGAGAGAGCAGCTGAATTATTCACAAAGGATAAAGGGTACTGGAACTCACTCCCTGCAGCCCCCAGCAAGCGTCTTGTGCTTTCCCCCTCCGGTCTGCCTGGCTTGGCAGGGCACCTCCTTCCACCCAAAAATCACCAAGACAAGTTTTTCCATGGCCCCTCCGTATCCAAGCCTGCTGCAGAGGGCAGATGACATTCCTGCCCATGGAAATAAGCCAATTGCATCATTCTGCTCCAGCAGCTCTTTGGAGCAGCCCCCTGCCCTCCACCCTTTCCCCAAACAGGCCATTCAGCACCCTAATTCGGCGATGGGTGGGGGAACCCGAGCAGGGAATCTGCCCTGGGGCTTCCCCCTATCCCCTGGCACGGCTGCAGCCTGGCAGAGCGATGGGAGCAGGGAAGCAGGGCTTGGATTACAGCTGGTGGTGAGCGGGGTTGGCATCCTTGTGTGTCATTCCAGCCAAATGCCGGACCTCCAGGTCACAACTGACCACAACAGCAGCAGAAGGTGTTCGGTGACAGCCACATTGTCACACAGGATGCAAACAAACATCAAGGTGGGAGGGCTCTTGCTCCATCCCAGCAGCCTCACTGGAGGCATCAGTGATTCCACTCAAGGCTGTTTCATTTTTTTCCATTTAGTCTCCTGTTTTCAGCTGCTGTTGCTTCTCAACAACGAAATACTTCACTTGAGATCCTCGCTGTTTATTCCCCGCCTCAGGGTGAATTCTGCAGTGCTGTCTGCTTTTAGTTGTTTGTTTTAGGGTTTTTAGATGTGGGTTTTTTTTTTCTTTTTTCTTTTTTTTTCCCAAGGACAGCAAAATGCCCCAGCCTTTTGGAGTTTTGAATTAGTGTTGCTAATGCTAAAAATCGGCTTCGGCAGCGTTTGGGTTTAACCCTTTCATATTTTATAACTGCTATTTTACCATTTAGGAGTTTGATTTGGGGGAGAAACGTGGAATTTGGCAGATGGGCAGCAGTGGAGGGGCACAGTTCCTGTTTTCTGCCCTTGGTAAAACCTGTTTAGATGCAGCCACATCACAGCATCGCCCTTTGCTCGCCCTCAGTGCAGATGTCACACTGCAAAAATCCCAGCTCCAGACCTAAAACTGGTGGACACCACCAACTCCGAATTTCAGAGAAGAGCCAGCAGCCAACCCCTTTTGACCCCGGGCTGGTTTGGGAGCCACAAGATGTCCGGGTGTTTTACTCCCTGCTCTTCCACCAACCGGCACGAATAATTCTGTGAACTTCACAGCCCTTATTACCGAGCACGGCCTAATAATGTCATCTCAGGAGGCAAGTAATTGCAGTAATTAAGAGGTTGCACAAGGTCACTTGAGGCAGGGCTGGGAATACAAGCTTTTGTCTCTCACCCTGCTGCTGTGCCCTTCGAAAATGTGCTCTGCAGCCAGAGGCTGTCTGTGACCATCCGACCCCACTCCCTTCCACGACCAAGAACGACAGTCTGGAGGGACAGCAGCAAAAAGGGCTTTAAACCTCTTTTTTCCTTCCCTTGCCCAGAAAACCTCCTGCTTTATAGAAATGGTTGGAAGCTGGTGCGTTTTGTGGGAGATATTTACGGAGGAGGAGGAAGGAAGAGCATCGGTGCAGGGCAGGAGGAAGTGATTGTCCCAAAATTCTGTCCCTGCTTTAAGAAATCTGCAGTGTTTCACTTGAAAAAGGTTCTATATTGCACCAGGCATGTAAGTCCTTCCCTATACCATGTGGGAAACGGGCACCACATTCCAGAGGCTTCGTTCTTAGGGGCTTTTCCTAATTTTTGGTGGCTCAATTTTGCCCCTTTCAGGCTGTGTGGAGCATGAGTTTGCCTGTCTGTCATCAGTGTGTGACTCCATTGGTGGGACAGCCTGTTCCACGGAGTGGGAAGAGGGATGAGCTGACCCACCAGCCGGCATCACCTCTCTCCAGCCAATGGAGCAGATGAGGGATGCGGTGAGTTACGTAAATGTCGGAACCAGAAACTTAATGAAATGGCTCTAAATGTGACAGCATTCACAAAAAGATTAATTACCAGGAGTAAAGGGGGAAGGATGCCAGGAATTGATAGGATTGGTACCAATACCAAAAGCCTGCTGTGCTAGCAGAGCCATAATATGCAGTCCTAATCTGAGGGCCCATTGTTTTTCTCGCAGAAACAACAGGCTTCAGCCAATGGTACAAAAGGGGCTACATTACAGTTTCTGCAGGAAAAACAACAACAGCCATTAGAAATAATTATCTTAAGACAAATCGTCCAGCAGAGTGTGGCACACACGAATATCCTCCGGAGCACGAGGCTCTGGGAGGAGAGGGGCTGTTGCTGTATTTATCCCAGTGGTCGCAGGAATGAAGGGAGAGAATTGGAAAGTGGGAGAGAGTGGGGAACAAAACAAGATGAGGGAAGAAAGAGGGAGAGATAAAAATGCAGGTTTTTGCACCAGCGGCCGGTCGGGGCTCTCATCCCTGGCATGAGCATGTCCAAGGACACGGTCCCTATGTGCACTCTCCCCGTGCAATTCCAGCAGAAAGGAGTGAGTACGTGTTCATGTGGATTTGCTGCTTAGGCCCTCCATTTGCCAGGGTGTAATTAACTACGAGGAAGGGCAGCAAAGAATGAAGCCCAGAAAGTCTCTTAAATGAGATCATTATTACTGTTCCCACAAAGACCTGCTCTCCCTGCTTCCCCCGAAGCAAAGGAGCCTATATTTTTAATTTGTTCTTCCCCCATCTCCTCTCCTTGGCAGAATTGATGTATCTGACATATGAAATCACAAACTAACCCGTGGCGGGATGAAAATGAAAAAGCTCCATTTTGCAGTGGGATTAGACGACCACATTTGACTAATGGCGATTTCCTGCTGCATTTTGTGTTGGCTGCGATTGTGCAAAAACTTTAAACTAAAATTTCAGATGACTGGAGACACTGAGAACGTCGTATTAACTCCCCGTACAATGAGGTTTTACAGGATGCTGCCAAATATGTCCTTAGACAGCATTTCCCTCTATATTTTGAGTTATTTAGATGTGTAAATATATCATGTATTTTGGTGTGTGCATGCCTTTTCTCTTTCAGTGGTGTGTGTACTGATCAGTATTGTATTTTGGCTGTAATAATGTCGTTTAAAATACACATAAAATCGGTATAATTTTATAAGTACAAACACAAATGACTGTGTAAACAAGGACCACATCTATGTGGGTGTCTGCATACAGATAGATCCTGGCACAGAGATCTCTGTGAAGACATCCTCCACCACCCATGATGGAGACTACTTCATGTAAGGGAAACATTGAAAAGGACATATCTGCACCTATCTCACTTGAAACAAAAAATACACAACATTCTGTAACCTCTACAGTGTTAATACATAACATATGGTGTCTGTTTCACATGCTAATAGTGACTTTTTAATTTGAAGTCAGCCCCAATGAGTCTAAATCCGTGCTGTCTCCAGGATTAATTATGAGTACTAGACTGTGATACCAAGCCTCTCTTCTTGATAAGCTTTATAACCAGGTTTGCACACAGGATAAAACAGCTCCTGAGAGCTGCCATATTTAACCTATACATGACCTGCTGGTACATCTTTTGGAGAAAGAAAGCAATTTGATAAGGTGCTTGGTTCTATCACCAGGGCATGGGCACTACCAAAGTGAGAAACACACCATTCGTGGGTGCTGACAGTAATTACTGAGCTACAGACACCTATTTAGCTTTATCCAATACACAAACGTCCCTTGGAAAGCAGGGAGGTGGGTCCAAGTGGAGGGAAGCATCCTGAGGTCCATGGCTCACCTGTTAACCAATATTCTCCTGCACCTGCTCTGCTTCTCCTGCCCTGTGTGTTTGGGAGCTCCTCCTGGTGATGATTCTCTGGGCTGGGGCTGGGGTGGAATCCTCAGGGACACAAGTGACCACTCATGGCTTGGCCTGGAGGTCCATCCAGCAGGGATGCTTAGAGAAAAACCATAAAAACGAGGTCAGCCCTCCCTGTTATCACCTCCATTCCCTGCAGCACTGAGCTCCTGAGTCAGAGGCTGTATCTTTTTTGCTAAAATAGCCCTGGCTGGTGCTCGCTGCATGAATTTGTCTACAGCTCAACCTGTTTGTGCTTGGATTCCCACAGCGGAGCGCGGAGCGCGCAGCCAGCGAGGGCTCTCGCTGGCCCAAGGTAATTTCATAGCAGTACAAAACCCTTAATGTCACTTTAAATAGGTTTAGGTGCAAAGATCAGAGCCTATCCTAAGCACTGCTATAATGTTCCTCCTCGGAGAAAAGAGCTTCTTGATGCCCAGAGGATCCTGCTGTGGCGAAGACATTAGAGCTGGTTTTTTCTAAAATACGTGTGCTTGGATGCTCAGGTGGCTGCAAGTTCATCTTCCCTTCCTCGACAAATAGCCCTGCTTAAAGAATTGAAACTTCCCTTCTCTCCCTGAATCTCTTTTATTAACCTCAGGTTTTTAAATTGCTGCAAAATATATTTAAAGTGGTTTTCAAGGTCGCTGGAAAACCACATTTCCGAAGTGTCGGTAGAAAATAACCAACTTCCGAACCACGAAAACGGTGATATTTATTTTTGAACCTGCAAACCCGGTGATAAACCCAAGCTGTTTACATTAGTTTGAAATCTGTTTTCCTGGTTCTGGCCAGCCACGGCCCTGCTGCAGCTACTTTCCCCTGCAGATAATTTGCCATTCCCACTGCAGCGTAAATTCTCCCCCAGACAGTAATGCGGTGGCTGCCAGCCCTGCCACCAAAATGGCCCTGTCTCCCAAGCTAAGTCGGATCAGCCTGAGACAGGATTTTCCTGACACAAACTGTCTGTCAGGGCTGTGGAACCAGGGGAGTGGGGCTTTCTGGGGGTGGCATCCACATCTGTGGCTCGGTACGGGGCCGTCGCCCCCGGCCAGCGCCCGGTGCCGTGGCATTGCCTTCAACCGCCTCCCAGAGAGACAGGAGCAATTATTTGTAATAATTAACAATCCCAGAAGAGTTTTCAGGAGGACTGATGTGTTTATCCGTCATGCCCTGGCTAAATTCCAGCAAGGACTGCACGACATCCCTGCCTCTGCCATTGTATCTCATCCACCTAAATTCTCCTGCAGTTTTGATCAGGAAGCAGAGCCTTTGTTATTCCTTCTCCAGCAGCTCTTGCGCTGGATTCTTGCGTTTGGAAACAGCTGCTGAGCCAAATACATTTAGTTACAAGTAATCAGTATTGCAAATTCTTCTGATTTTATAATAAGTCTTAGGATTTTTAGTATTTTTTCCAAAAGCCCAAGCTGTTGGAGCCATTATGAAGCACCAGGATCTCAGTTTTCATGGTTTTAAGCAAGTGGCTCACCCTCGTAGTTGAAAAACACGAGGCGTGTTTACCCTAGAGGCTGAGAAGCCAGATGGTGGATAAAGAAAATGCAACAATTTGGGGTTTTAATCTCGTGATTTTTTAAGCCAATCTCATAATTTTGGGGAGCTGGACTCACAGTTTGTGAATGTCCACAGTTGGCATTACTGAGTGATCATAATATATGAGGAGCGCTTAATTAATTGCTGATTTAATTTGTGTTTACCAGAAGCTTTGAAATCCTTGGATTCATTGAGTTCCTTTTAGGACAAAATACAATTTCCAGTGCTAAATCTGCTCAGATCTGCTACTCTGGGAACCTTTCAGTGGCCAGCAGTTCAATTTAAGGGATGAAATGGATTTTGGTGTCATTCTCACTCTGTACACTTCAAAGGCCCCACTCCCTGGAGGCAGGGTGGTCACACAACACCACGAGATGAGCAGTGTCTTCTAATGGGCACAAAATGGACAAATCTTCTGAGTCAGGCTTACACACAATTTTGGGGAGATCACCTTCCAGCCCCTCAGCAGGGCAGGGACTCGTGCAAGGGTCTTCCAGTGCCACTGGGGGCGAGGAAAAGTCCTGTTGTTCTAAATATCCAGCTCTCAGGATGCTGAAGGTCTCTGCTGACCATGATTTCATAGAATCACAGAATGGTTTGGGTTGGAAGAGACCTTAAAAACCAGGTTGCTCCAAGCCCCGTCCAACCTGGCCTTGAACACTTCCAGGGATGGGGCAGCCACCGCTCCGTGACCCAAATATGTGTGCCATGTTCATATGGCACAAAGTTACTACTACATTGAGAATATTTGCATAAAATAAGTAGCTCCTTCTAACCCTCCCCTAGACACCCTAGGAAAAGGCCAAACTGCTCAGAGTGGGATTGTTCCACCTCAGGATCATTTGGGCACCTGGGACACACAAAATGGTGTGTCATGCAGTAAAATAAGGTGCCTCATGCTAGGCCTGGTGAGAATGTCTTTTAAGCCAAAATAATGCTGGGTCTTATTTACTTGACAGCTCAGACATTAATTTAAGACAGGCACAAATGAATCACCAGCCATGTTACAGTTGCCTCGTTGGAATCCCTCTGCTATAATCTCATAGTTTTTTCACCTAATTAATTTCCCCTTTCCTTGCACCAGTGTTTCATGAGTGTATCTTGTTTGGAGGAGATTAAGAGTCACACACTTCATTAGTAAGGTGTAAATTATCAGAGAGACCCTCTCCATCCACCTGCTTAATTGGGTTAATGAAGCGTCTCTGTGGGCCCTGGTAAGACAGCACTGCTCTCTGCTCCCTGCAGGCGTTACCAGGGCTGTTTGGAAAATAAATGGAGACCTTAAAGTTCCCACCTTGGTGCATTTGGAGAGTTTTGGGCATTTAATTTTTTTTTAAAAAAGGGAAGAAAAAGAGCTAAAGTTGTTGCAAATTGCGAGATAAAGCATTCCTGCTTGTAAAATTACAGTCATAAATGTTGCTCAATTCAGTGCACATCAGAACTAATTCCTAATTAATACAAACTCCTAATTTTTTCTCTACCTCAAGCAGCCAGATTGCATTACTATAACACACAGAGAGATGCTATTAATGCTCATTTAAATGGTTAAATTGGTATGGGGGGGGCCACAGCAATGCAAGGGTATAAATGGGGGACATTTCAACCTCTGGTCATGCGATGTGGGGTGCAGGCAGTTCTAGGCTGCCAGAGGGGTGGGCGCCCCTTTTCCCTGTCAGACATGATCCCTCATGGAAACCAAGCCCCTTTATCTCTGCACATCCCTGTCTCGCCTCTGCTTGGGTACTGGAGACTATTCTTGGAAGGGAAGGTGATAAAACTCCTCTCAGGCGCATACATTGCAGTGCATCCCCGGAACAGGAAATTTTAAGGAGATGCGAGAGATTATTTGTGCTGCAAGTCTGGGCTGGGAGAGAGTCACGCTCTTCCTACCTGGAACAGAAACACAAGGGGATGACTCACAAGTGCTGATGTCACTTGTGGGGTGAGGTGGGCTCAGCCCAAATCTGATGCTGAGCCAGGTCAAAGCCCACGAACGCCGGAGCTCTTTAAACCTTCTCAGGCTCTTCCTCGCGAGCGAGTCCTCGAACCGGGGGTTGGTGCAGCCAGAAACAAACCCATCAGCAGCCCCGAGCCTCAGCAGAACGGACAATTTGTGCGGGGAAAACGAGGAGAGAGGCTGTGGGTAAATTATTTGTCACAAAATATTCGCCCAGCTCTACCTGACAGAGCAGAGTTCCGCGTTTGATCTCCGCGAGCGACTGTCGCGGGAATCAAAGGGAGTTTTGTCAGGGGGATTAAGTGCAGGAGTTGTCGTCGAGAACTACATTAAAGATAAGAAATCCAGAGTGTGGCCCAAAGTGCCTAATCCCAGCACAACTAGTGAATTATTAAGTTGGTCATTTGACAGAAGGAGGGAAAAAAAAAATCCGACTGTTTTTGAGACTGCCTAAAAAAAGGAGGTTTCTATTAAAATATGGCGGTTGCATAATGAGAAGGCAACGTGTGGCTCCAGCGTGCCTTGCTGCTGTGTCTTGCACCAGCCCCTGCAGCTATGGAGTGAGGGCAGAAAAGCAGCAGCTTCCAAGGGCTGCCCCTTTTTTCCAGGTGTAGGATTTAAATGGCCAGCTGTGACTGCCAGGGAAAACGCACGGCTTTGAGGTGTCAGCAGCAGCTCACCTCTGAGATGTGCCCGAGATACCTGGCTGATCCCAAACCGAGCCCACGGGCACCCAATCCTACCTACAGTGTCTCCATGCTCCTGATTTACCAAATCAGGAATGCTGAGATTTCCATTTCTGCCAGGAGTACAGAGCTGTTCTGTCACTTCTGCATCCAGCTCCGGGCCCTCAGCGTGAGAAGGATTTGGAGCAGCTGGAGTGAGTCCAGAGGAGGCCACAAAGATTCTCCAAGGGCTGGAGCTCCTCTGCTATGGGAACAGGCTGGGAGAGCTGGGGGTGTTCACGTGGAGAAGAGGCGGCTTCAGGGAGACTTCAGAGCCCCTTCCAGGGCCTAAAGGGGCTCCAACAGAGCTGGAGAGGGACTTGGGACAAGGGATGGAGTGACAGGACAAGGGGAATGGCTTCCCACTGCCAGAGGGCAGGGTTAGGTGGGATATTGGGAAGAAACTCTTGGATGTGAGGGTGGTAAAGCCCTGGCACAGGTTGCCCGGAGAAGCTGTGACTGCCCCATCCCTGGAAGTGTCCAAGGCCAGGTTGGAAAAGGTTTGGAGCAGCCTGGTCCAGTGGAAGGTGTCCCTGACCACGGCAGGGAGTTGGAACTGGATGATCTTTAAGGTCCCTTCCAACCCAAACGATATTGTGATTCCGTGATTCCATGATAATGACAGACAGGAAAACATTAGAGAAGAAAGCAAACAGGCAGGGCTCAGACCACTGGAAATGCTGGATTTCTGGACAAACAGCCTCCTACCAGCATGGAAGCATCTGCATAGGCAGCTGACCATGGGGATGAGTAGGAGAAAATGGAAATCTTAGCGGGCTCATGAGGAAAAGGGAAGAGATGTGAGTGGAACAACATCTCCAGGAATCCTGCCAGGGATCCTGGAGCAGCTGATAAAGGTACTTGATGAGCTGTGGGAACCCCAGCAGAATGAGCTACTGTTTGTTAAACGAAATCAGGAGGAGGGGAGGCTTGGGGTGTTTGCTTTGCAGGGGTGGGAACTCTGCCTTGCAGACCCCACAGGGACAGGCTCACCCGTGAGGGCTGCCCAGGGGCTGGGACAGGGTGTCCAAGACCATCTCTGCTGTCCTTGGGCCAGTGCAGCGTGATGGGAATCCCTGGAACACCCTTGCAGTTGTCCCAGAGAACTTCCAGACACCATGAGGGATCGTTAGGAAGTTTGGTGTGGAAGAGAGGCGGGTCCAAGAGGACAATGCCCAGCAGCAGCTGCCAAAGGAGTTGGCTGGAGGTGGATGTCCCTGCCTGGGGACACACAGTGGGATTGCTCAGAGGGGCTTCAGAGCTTCACAAAGCAGAACAGAGCAAAAGACCACCTGGTCCTGCCTCTGCACACACCTGGTTTTGTCCCAAACCCTTGACTCCCATATCCAGCCAGGGAGCAGTGCTGGGGAATCCACGTTTCTGGGGGTTGGAACCATGTGATCTTTACAAACCATTCTGGAATTCTAGGATTCTAAGGAGTCTTCCTGTGTTGTGGGCACAAAGCAGGAGAGAGCAGTGCTTGAGGGAGCTGATGCCTCACTCAGCTGGAGTTCTGGGCTTGTGCAGGAGGGTCAGTGATCCCTCAGGCTCCCTCTCCATCCCAGACACCAGGCAGGTAAAAACTGTCCTCCGTGGGAGCAGTTAAGTCCCTGGACAGGGAGCAGAGAACCTGAGAGGAATCTCCACCCTTGGACATATTCAAAATTTGACCAAAGCAACGTGATTTAACTTGGAAGTTTGCTCTGCTTTGAGCAGGATCTAGGACTGGAGATCCACAGAGGTCCCTTCAAACTTGAATTGTTCTGAGGTTTTCACTCCATGACTATTCAGTTTGGGCAGAAAACTGCCTAACAAGAAGCAGCCAATGTGAATTCATCAAAAACAAACCTACCCAAAACAGGGAGCCAATGCAGTGTCCTGGGCTTCTCCATCCCAGGGGAGAGGTGATTGCTTATTCCCTGGATATTTCTGTTCCCTCAGAGGTCTGCTGGCCCAGCTTGGTCTCTCTGCTCTCAGAGTCACCCAGGCTACCAAAATGCTCCCGTTAAAAAGATGTGCCTGTGGAGGGGACACAACTCTGTAGCACCAGGAGCCTGTGTGGCTGCTGCCAACCTGTGAAAACACATGTGGGAGACGCTGGAGAAGGGGGAGGTGGGCGAGGACGTCGGGAGCCTCTTTGTCAAAGCAAAGCGACGACCGGCTCTGCTGAAAGGTGAACCAGCTTGGGTTTGTTTGCTGACACCTCCCCGCTTGGCTCCTCAGAGCTTGCAATCCTCTGCCACCCTTTGGCAGTGGCACAGCCCTGTCTGCCTTGCATCCCTCTCCTTTATCTCTTTTTTTTTTTT
>VZRJ01008284.1:744982-755980 GCA_013397565.1 Ptilonorhynchus violaceus
TTTTTTTTTGTCACTCAGCTGACAAGAAACTCTTCCAAAACAATGGCACACTTGTGCCTGTCCTCGCTGAAAGCAAATGATTTACAAACAAGCTGGACATCCCGCCGGGTCAGGGTGAGGATCTGTAAATCATCACGCTCTGCATGAAGATTTGTTTTGGTGAAAGTTCTGGGCAAAGATGCATCCTGCTGGCTTCAAATAACTGGGCAGGACTGAGCCACTGTCCCTGACTCAAAATCTATCAGCTGCTCTTGCCAAGCTAGTGCTTGGGCTGGAAATATGGAGGATTGGAGAAAGGACTTTCTTCCAGCACTGAACAAGGAACTAACATGGAAAATGGATCATAGAATCATAGAACATCCTGAGCTGGAAGGCACTCACAAGAATCATTAAGTTCAACTCCTGAAAGACCTTTAGATGTCTTTTTCAGCCCTCTGATTTTTTCTTTGCGGGTGAAAATAAACCAGTTCGTTTTTATCTCTCTGCATCCTGTCCTGATGACATCTGGGAGAATCTTCCAGCCACCTCAGGTAGCGGGAGGCACCACTGGCCACATCCCCTGGGATGCAATCAGGGGGAGGAGATGTGCTGTAAACAGCAGCAGCCTGCCTGGGGTTTGCGTTTTAATGGGTGCAAGGACCGGTGTTAGCATATGCTAACCACTCTTCGCAGGGTGATCATTATGCAAATGCCCGCGGTAAACAGGTAGGAAATTAGATCTAATCGGGACAGCCCCCTCCCTCCCCTCTCTCCCGACACAGGAAAGTTGACTCCGTCGCATTGCCCTGGGTGCAAACCGAAAGAAGGCGGAATTCCAGCCCGAGCCCTCGGTTTTCCATTTGTCCTTTTGTTCTCGTGTGTTTGGTTTCCTGCGTAAGCCACTGGAAACCGAAGGGCAGCCTTGTGACTGCTTTAATTTTAAAGCTCCCAGAACAGGCTGGTATGGCTGGATCCAGAATTAACCCCACTGTGGATTTCCGAGATCTGAAGGCAAATACAAACTAAGCACATCGTGCCCGGTGTCCGCCGAGTGATTTGACTCTGTGTAGTGTCTAATCGCTGCCCATTAACGGGGCTGGCTGTTAATTCTGATGGGGACAGCTACAGATTCCCAGGATGAGCCCACGAGCATCCCTGGATTCTGCGCTTATCAGGAGACCTTCGGTGCTGCCGGGGGGGGTGTCACGCAGCTGATTTCTGTCTCACACTCCCTCTCCCCATGCAGCCCAGCCCATCTCCTTGCAACACCTCGAATCCTCTGTGCCCAAGTGCCAGACGCAGCCGCTTCCCCGCCCGTGGCGGGGGGGCTGGAACGGGATGAGCTTTAAGGTCCCTTCCACCCCAAACCATCCCGGGGCGCTGCGATTTGCCCCCGCGTCCCATCGAGGGGCTGTGTCTGGTGCGGGACCACCAACCTCTCCTCTCCTCCTCTTGCTCCCATCCCAGCGAGGCTAAGGACACTCTCTGCTCCTGGGTTTTGGAAATCTCAGCCTCCCAGAAATCTTACAAAGGACCAGACCCCGTCTTGCAGCAAATATTAAAGGCTGTGGCCAGGTAATAACAACTGTTTGCTGCAGTATCTGTGCAAAGGTTGAGGCAATTATGGCTCTGCAGACAGGAGCATAAAAGCCACAGGGGCGGCTCCTGAGCCGTGAGGAACTTCCTGCATCGTGTGTTTGCCTCAGGACAGGGGTGTGAGAAATGGGTGCTGCCAGAGAGGGACCGGGATGTCCCTTGGAATCCCAGGATGCCACTCACTGCTCTGTCTGGGTTTGATTCTTGCAGCCTGACCCGATGGGAGGGGGTGAGTGGAGCTTTAACAGGCCCTCGCTGCCCAGCAATGACATCAAAATAAAAAGTGGAATGTCACAGACTGGGATTTTCCCTGGGAAGTCAGACATATAGGGGCTATATCAATGTGGTTGCATCAATACAAGGCTCTAATTTTGCTTTCACTAATATAGGGACCAGTGTGATGCCATAGAGTGACCTCTGCATCGGCACAGTCGTTCCCAAAAAATTCCAAATAGCTCCAGCACTCTGTCACTCATTTTCAATCAATCCGCCGCCATCCCTTTCAACATCACAGCCTTGCAGCAGACCTGGATGATCCATTCAAGCACTGGCACCCTGGAAAATGCTGAAGGCACCCCTCAAAACGCAGGGAAAGAGCCTCAACTGTCCCTGATGGTTACCACAAGGGATGTGCCACATTCTATTTCAAGTAATTATGGACAGGGACAAGTACCTCCTGCATGACTTCTGGAAAGTCCCATGGATATTTGACTGTAACACTTAAAAACCCCTGCAGAGCTTCCCTGTCCTAAGGCACTTAGTTTCATCCGCTAATTTTTATTTTTCTGGAATGGCCAGTTTGGATTAATCTTATTTTTAACCTGCCAACCTGGATACTCCTACCAAATGGGTGGACACATGCTTTTCTCTTCCAGGTAATATCCTATCCTCACCAAACATACTCACATCGTCTCAGCCTCACAACCCAATGAACACCNGTCTTCCAGGTAATATCCTGTCCTCACCAAACAGCCTCACAACCCAATGAACACCCTCAAAAAGTCACAAGTGAATCCAAGCAGGTCAGGGAGAAAGTTCTGCATGGCATTGACAAGACCTGACCTCACAACCTCCTTTGGGAAAGCCAAAAGTGCTCCAAGTCTTGAAAACTCTCCTGTGTCGTTGCTTCAGCCACGTGGAAGTTAAATTATGCCCCAGCAGGCTGTGAACTCCGTCAGTGGTGAGGGAGACACACAAAACACAGCCCCTCTTGGGAAGCTTACACTCCAGAGAGGACTTTTTAAAAATATTTTTCGTTGTAAGCTGCCCTGCTTGCTCCCTCATGCCCTCTCCTCCCTCTCCAGCCTCATCCCAGACCCTCCCAGGGCACAGGGCTCCCAAACTGGGTTAGGTGATGCATTTTCTAAGCATGAGCAGGTGTCATTACCAGCATCCACGTAAGAATAAACACCAGGGTCCCTACCTGTGAGCATGGGAGGGGAGGCAGGGAGACAACCAACTCCTCCTGGAAAAGAGAACACAACTGATCTCCAGGCCAGTTTCCCCAGCAATCAGCTCTGTGGGGAGCTCTGGGCTCTGCTCTCACAGAGGCACCTCCTCTTCTCTCTCTCTGTAATGATGCTGCCTCAGCCTTCCAAATTTAATTACCAGGTAATTATCCATCACACTCAGTGCTTTGGTCCTGGCAAGGGCTGAGTGTCACCGGGGTGGAAACCAAGGAAGGGGTTTTCTCCTTGCACTGGGAGCCTGAGGGCCCTCTGGGACCTCCAACTCTGCATCTGTCACAGGAAAAACCAGAAACCAGGGACAAGCCCCGTGACAGAGCGGGGACATCACTGCCACGGGGCATCCTGTGATCCCCAGGCCGCAGGATGCCATTCCCAGACCTGTTTAAAGGCAGAATGGGGAAGGGACCACGTGGAGGAAGACACTTCCTTTTGGGCACACCCCGCACCGAGAGGTATTTGGTGATAAGCTGATAATCAGGTGGCCTGGCCACCCCCAGGACGTTCGACCCCGGTGCTTAGAGAATGTTTGATCATACAGTGTCTCCATTAGGGGTTTGTAATCCTCTGTCACAGCATTTGAGAGCCATTTCAGTATAAGGAGATTTTTATTAATGGCTCATGAGCCTAAAAGTCAAAATTGACTCTCAGAGCAGATTTTAACAGTTTGTGTGGGATTTATATATTCATCTATCTCTTCACCACCTCTTCTCCCCCCTGCCATCGCCTCCCTCTGCTCTGCCCCAGCACAGAGGCGCAGCAGCAGTGACAGCAGCAGGGAGACACCAGGCAGCCCCAGCAGCTGGAAACAGCATTTCTCCTTCCCTTCTGTCTTTTTCTGTATTCCCTCTTTCTCCTCCTTTTTCCTTTCCTTTCCTTTCCTTTCCTTTCCTTTCCTTTCCTTTCCTTTCCTTTCCTTTCCTTTCCTTTCCTTTCCTTTCCTTTCCTTTCCTTTCCTTTCCTTTCCTTTCCTTTCCTTTCTTTTCCTTTCNCTTTCCTTTCCTTTCCTTTCCTTTCCTTTCCTTTCCTTTCCTTTCCTTTCCTTTCCTTCCCTTTCCTTTCCTTTCCTTTCCTTCCTTCCTCTCCAGCACCTCCCATCCCTGACACTCCCCACACCCAGCCCAGTGCTCGCCCAGCCCAGCCCAGCCCTCACACCACACCCTGATCCCTGGGATCCCATCCCTTCGCTCCAGCACAGCTCCCGCCACTGGCAGAGCTGTTCCCACCCGCTGGCATTGGTGCCATGGGCACTGTATCCATGTGTGCCATATGCAGGGATACACAAATCCATGCCGCAGGCCATCGTTGACACGTGTTTGTGTTTGGACATGTGTGCTGTATCCATGTGGGATGTGCTGTATCCATGTCTGTGCGTGCTGTACCCATATCCCAACCCCCAAACACACATCCATGCCCAACCCTCCCAATCCTCTCTTTCCAGCCTTCCCAAACCCAAACCCTTTCCCAGCCCCCCAGCCCTATCCCCACCACCCTCCAAACCCCAGGTAAAGGCTGTGCCAGGGGTATTTGGGGTGTTTGGGGTGTTCCCCTGCCCCTCCACCCAGCACCAGGTGGTGAAGCTCCACTGCGTGTCCCTAAATCCGGCTTTTTCCAGTAAATCTCCCCTGTCTCCTTGGAAACTGGCAGTGCTCCCCAGCCCTGGGGTCCTCCTGGAAGTGCAGTCACCCCAAAACTTGTCCCTGTTTTGGGGCTCCCTGGGCGGGCTCAGGCTGGGGCGGGAGCCGGGATGCTCTGGGGGAGGGCTGGTTCCTGGGGAGCATTGGGAAGTGTGGGCTGGTGCTGGCAGGGAGCAGGCAGGGAGTGGGAAGGTGTATGGGGCAGGGAGCAGGAAGGGTGGACAGGCAAACAGAAAGGGAATCAGACAAGGAAGCAGAGCAGGGGCAGGAGGGGCTGAGACAAGGAGTAGGCAGGGAGCAGGCAGAGGTGCTGGAACCGGCATTCCAGGCAGTTCAGTGATGGTTGGGATCAAGGTTTCCCTCCTGGTTTTCTGCTTTTAAAATTTTAGGGTTTTTTTCCCCATCTGGTGGGAAATGTCACATTGCAAGACAGGCAGAGGATTTGCTTGTATGTATATTTTGGGGGGGTGGCCAGGACATCTCAAATCAAACATCCTCCTGATCAGATCTTTGCCCCTAAATCCAGCTTTCCAACAGTAAACCAATGTGGTCTCCATCCAGCTTTTCCCTGGATTTTATTGAATCCAGCATTGCCTACCGCAGCCTGAGTTCAGAGGAAATGAATCCTACCAGGAGATGTAAAACATTAAAAATTAAAAAGGAGTTAAAACACTCTACAGAATATTTTGTGTTTGCCAGCTCACCTTGGGATTTTGCCCTTTGCCCACGCGTGTGCCCATTTGAATTAAACTCAGAAACAAACAGAGACAAAACGTGGAAAGCACAAAAAGCCAGGGAAAAACCAGAGAAATTCCTGCCATGAATTAGCTTTTTTTCTGATAAAAACGAGCACTGGCTGGGGGAGCTCATCCCTGACAGACAGGGAAATACTCAGGCGAGAAAAGTAAAAGATAAGATGGGAAAAGCTAAATTCAAAAAGAGGTTTTCAAGAGGCTTTGAAAAAATTAATAATCAGAAGCTCAGGAAACAAAGAGCTTTTCCAGGCAGGTGGGACGCTGTGCCCCAGTTCAGTGAGGACTTGGTTTTCCCGAGAATATTTTGCTCGCATAGAGGGGTTTTTTTGGGAGAGCTGAACTTTGTTGATTTGGAGCGAATCAGTGGAGAAATGAAACTTTCCGCGCCGCTGCTCGGGAGGCGCCGGCGGCAGGGACGTGGCTGAGCCGTCCCTGGCAGCCCCACCTCGGCTCTGCCCGGCGCTTCCCAAACCTCCCCTGCGCGGATCCTCCCATTCCAAAAGAAATAAACGGGAAAATCACCGACCGACAAACGCTGGCGTGAGGCACCGCAAAAATCCGCCCTCGGTCAGAGCCAAAACCTGTTTATTTTAGAGGCTGATCTTTGCTGGTGGCGGCAGAGGGACACAAAAGTCACTGCCGGAAGGAGCAGGGTTTGCTGGTGCCCATGGGAAGGGCGGTTTGGGATGCTGGGATGCAAAGCCAAGGGGTGGCTGGAGAGGCACCGTGGCTGCATCACCGCCCGTGCTGCCTGTCCTGGGGACCAAGGCCTGGTGCTGGTGGCCCCGGGTGGCTCACAGGCAGGAGGGTGCTGGTGACAAGCCCTGGGGGACAGATGGTGACAGGGAGTGGGATGGTGCCCGGGGCTTTTCTCCAGGTCTCTCTCTTTCCAGAGTTCCGGGTTTTTTCCTGCGCTAAATCCAAACCGAGTTCAGGGCTCCAGCAGCCCCAGCTGGATGTGGGAAGGAGAGAGGGAGAAAGAGGGAGAAGGACAGAGAAAGAGCCACCAAGAGCAGGGATGCTTGGGAAGGGTCTGGTCCTGCATCATAGGGCGCTGTGGCTTCAGCTTGTGAGATTGTAGCTCAAACACTCATCCCGCTCCTTCCCCAGCACCTCCGCTCGGAGCATCCTGCCGGATCACTCCCACGTTCCCCCTTCTCTTCCCCGGAAAGTTTAGGGCTCTCCCCACACACAACTGGGGACTCCATCTCCTGGGAGGCCCCACAAAGAGCAAACACATCCCTCCCTGCCCACGAGGAGATTTGGCGAAGCTGGGGTGGGAAAGGTCACGTCACGCAAGGTCTGCTTGTAATGAAAGTTTTCCGATTAAAAAATTCCGAAAACAAAAGAATCCCCCTCTTGGTTTTGCTTCCTTCACCTGGGGGAGCTGCCAGCAGAACCCCCTTTGTCAGGACCCTGCAGAAGCAGGTCCTGGTCCCCCAGGCCCAGCTGCACCCGAGGACGGCATCGCCCCTTCTCCGTCCCTCGCCGGATGCGATTAAAATGGAAGACAACCATCAAGTGTGCTAGAACCATTTTAATATAATTATACATATCTGCCAAATCCAGGAAAAAAAAAAAAAGGTTTATGCATATATATCTTTNCTGCAAGCATAAACGACAATGAATTTCTCGGTTTAGATTCATCCAGGTCAGAGCAACTGCCCAAAGTCCTGTTGGATTTGACGGCTACTGCCGGCGTGGCCAGCAGGAAGGGAGCTCCAGAGGAGTTTAATGTCCTCGGGTGGGGTATTTTCGGTCTTTCCTCTTTCATTCAGAGACAGTTTGTTGTAANTTTTTTATTATTTTTTTAAATATATATTTTTAATTATTTTTTTTTTTAAAAGATGATAATAGGTAACTCAGTTGCTCTGAATTTTACTTATAATTATAACCTATTTAAATCACAGCAGAACTCCCGCTGGTGCAGAGTTCATAGTTGCATACAATACAGGAGATCACAGTTTTGAAGTCTAGCACAGATTAAAAACCACAGATGTACCATTTATATAAGACACACACTGATTGTCTCTTAAAAACTACATATTGACTCCTTATGAACATTATCTTTTTTTTTTTTCTTAATCTTTAAATAAAGTAGTGCAGCTAGGACAATCAGTCACACAACCCACACAGCCCTGAACCAAGTTCTCCGGGTGCCAACTTCAGCAAGTTGGGCATGAAACAGTTGGATGAGCTCGAGAGAGAAAGAAAGAGGGAGGGAGAAAAAGAGGGACAAAAAGAGAGATGTTGTCCATTCCGAATATTTTAACCGAGGGTTGGCTAACACGCTGGGAACCTCTGGGTGAAGGATCATCTTTCCACGCACACACAAAAAAAGAAATAAAAACCTAGACTCTTTTTTTTTTTTTTTTTTTTTTTTTAAAACTGGCCCGTAGGTGGGACGATCTCCCACCTCTTCCAAACAAAGAAACCCAACAATTGCCTAAAACTAGAAAGAACACAGATGGGTCTGTCTGGTTTCTGCTCACTAGATGATCTGTCCGTTTAAGGCCTTCCTCCTCCGTTTTTCCTCTTTATTATTCCTTTTCCAGAGCGTCTGAGCAGGAGATGAGTCCGAACGGGATCACACCAACACTGTCCCCCTCTTGTTGCTGTCGGTTTTTTTTGTTCGTTTGTTTGTCCGTTGAGTTATTTTTCTCTTTAATTTAACCAAGACCTGACTAAAACTGGAGCGTTCAGCCCAGCCTGTTCGTTCTCGTCGCGATTTCTCTCCGTATCACAAAGGTTCTTCACAAAACCTGGAACTTCCATGACGATGTCTGGTCCTTATAATCCAAGCAGTCAGCATTGAAGTTTAACTTCCAGGAGGCGGTTTGGTCTTTATAATCCAAGCAATCGGTGGTGGAGTTAAAGCCCAAACTGGAGGCTCCATAGCCCTGGGTGGAGAGGGAGGCCGGAGACTGGTTGAGGTGGCTGGTGACCGCGTTGGCACCCATGGGACTCAGGGTGGCCCCCGGTCCGGGGAGCTGGTGGTGCATAGGGGTCAAGTAAGATCCACAGTCCATCCCTCCGAAATAGGAGGTCGATCCAGCGTATCCTTGGCTGTAGCCCGATGCCTGCGTGTAGGTCATGGGATAGGACCTCTGCATGCAGGAGGAAGAGGTGGACAGGGGGTCTGAGAGCGGGGAGATGGACGCTGGGCTCCAGATGGACACGGGGGCGCTGCTGCTGGAAATGGTGGGGACCGAGGTGCTGGAGGGGGGCGTGAACTGCCCGCTGGTCCCGCTCTCCGAGCTCACTTCCCGGGCTGGTGAATTCTTCTTTTTAGCCGGCCGCACCTTGTTCTGGCCCCCGTTCTGCTGCTGCTGCTGCTGCTGCCGGCACTTGGCCCGGCGGTTTTTAAACCACACCTTGAGAAGGGGAGACGGGGAGGGAGAGAGAAAAAGCCTGGGGTTAGGGATGCACGGGCAAACCCAGGGCGGGACAGAGACGGTGGCAGGGGGACCCCGCCTGGGAGGGGGACCTAAAGCTGTTCCCCAAGAGCAGAGCGTTGCAGGCGGCTGCAGGGAAGAGCTCCGGGGCTCCCCCTCCCTGAGATCATTAGCGGTGATAACAAGTGGAAATCGTGAATCAAACTCCTTAATAAGGTCGCTTTTGGGGGAGAGGGGAAAGCATTCCCCCTTTGCTGTTTGCCAGCCGGGGACCCCCAGGAATCACCGTTTAAGGCCTATTGAAGTGGAGCCCTTAATTAGAAACAATAGAACATCAGACAGGGAGGGAACAATTAGGGAAACAGAGGTAGGGGGTGGGGAGGGGGGGGTAAAGATGTCTCATTTACCCTCCAAACAGGCTCTCTGCTCTTACCCCCTCTGCCAGAGTTGGCCCCTCAACCCATCTCAGCTTCTCTTAGCAGGGACCAAGGGGCTTGGCTCTGGGGAGGTTTTGCGGGGAGAAGGATGAGGTTTGACATGGGCATATCCCGATCCCAGCCACCACGCTCCATGGGGACATGGCACCATGGCAGCCTAGGGAAGCCTCGCAGGGAGGCAAATGGAAGGGATGGCTTTGGAGATGCTCTGCCCCTGCTGCTGGGGTATTCTAAATCCCAGAGGGGGCAGGACCCTCCTGCCCTGCCAGCAGCTCCTCCAAAATGCTGCCTGGATGGGGTGCCTGCAGGCTGCTGCAGAGGAGACACAGCCCAGCCCCAGGAGAGGGGTCCCCTCCACCAAGGCTGCCCCTCTCTCATTAAAGTCCCTTCAAAGGGAGAGGAAGCCCCCAGTCCATACTGGTGTGAACTGGGATCCCAATCTGGCCCAGCTCCGGGGATGTGGTGATCCCTGGGGGAGGGGGGATGCTTTATGGCTTCTGCTGGGCCCCCAAATGCCTGCAGGACAGGCTGGGATTTGGCTCCCAGGAGAAGGCTTGGTACAGAGTTTGGGGGTGCTGGGGAGGGCTCAGGAGCTGGGATCCAGGATCTGCACAACCCTCACACTGCAGAGGGAGGAAGGGGTGGGGGGCACGCTGCAGCCCCGGGGCATGCAAAATGCCACTACATCTCCCCCAGACCCCCACCCATCTCAGAGCCTGCTTCACCCCACAAGGGTTTGTTTAGGCTCCAGGACTGACTCCATCCCCTCAACCAGTCCCCTGTGCCCCTCCTTGCCAGCCACAGGCCGGCCCAAACCCTTCACGCCGGTACGGAGGGGGAGGGCAGGCAGGGGTCTCCGGAGCCGCTCCGCTTCCTACCTGCACTCTGGACTCGGGCAGGTTGATTTTCAGGGCCACCTCCTCCCGCATGAAGATGTCGGGGTAGCGGGTCTTGGCGAAAAGAGCCTCCAGCACATCCAGCTGCGCTCGGGAGAAGGTCGTGCGCTCCCGCCGCTGCTTTCGCGGGGTGGCTGCGAACGGAGCCAGAGGCCCTGGCTGTCAGTCAGCGGCCCCTCAGGCCCCTGTGTCCCCTCCAGCCCCGTCCCCGGGGGGCACCCACATTCCCCCCGCTCTCCCGGGGGGCCCGCAGCCCCAGTATCAGCCGCCACCGTGTCGCAATCCCGACTCCTCATCTCCCCTGGATGCGTTTGGACCACCTGGCCCCCATCTCCAGCGTGGGGGTCTCCCCTGTTTGCAGCCCCTTCCGCGGATAAAAAGTTGGGGGTGAGGAAGAAGGGAGACAGAGGGATCCCACGCCCTCACCCACCCAAGCCAGAGTGATCCCTGGGCATGTCGTGCCTCCAAAATCCCAGCGGCTTCTCCTCCGCGGAGCAAAAAGGGGGAGGGAAGAGGGAAGAAAAACGTGGCTTACCGGGATAACCGACGGACGGGTGCAACAAATCCATGCCCGAGGTTGTGAGACTCAGGCCATTGACTGCATAAGGTGGTTGCTTAAGATAAGACATCATGCTAAAGTTGTGGCGGGGAGGAGAGTTGGCCGAAATCCGGGCGAGGGGGAGCCGGCCGAGCGCCCTGCCTGCCCCGGGCGGTGCCTGGGGGAGCCGTCGGGCGTGGGGGGGCCGCCAGGTGCCTGCGCAGGAGGGAGAGGAGGGAGGAATGGAGGGATGAAGGGGGAGGCAGGCCAGCTCGCTGCCCCCCCCCCCCCCCCCCCGC
>VZRJ01008284.1:766264-787938 GCA_013397565.1 Ptilonorhynchus violaceus
GGGCCGGTGCCCAGCGGCGCGGACTGCCCGCCCCGGGCTCGGTCCCTCCCCGGCCCCGCCGCCGCCGCAGCTGCAGCCCCCGGGAGGGGAAGGGAAGGGAAGGAAAGGGAACGGGGGCGGGCGGACCCGCACCGGGCACGGCGGGGGCCCGGGAGGGGGGGGCAGCGCCCGGCATCTCCCACCGACAGACAGACAGACGGACAGGGCTGTGCCCAGCATCCCTTCACAGACAAGTGGAGGGGGCTGTGCTCAGCATCCCCTCACAGACAGACAGATGGACAGGGCTGTGCCCAGCATCACCTTGCACACAGATGGAGGAGGGACAGGGCTGTGCCCAACATCCCTCACAGACAGACAGACAGACAGACAAGGCTGTGCCCGGTATTCCCTCCCAGACAGACATGGCAGCGTGTGGCTGCCCTCCCAGACAGACAGACATGGAGCTTGGATGGGCAGAGCAGTGCCCATCCACCTCTCCCAGACAGACAGACAGACGGACAGACAGCTGTGGCCCAGCAGCCCACGCAGAAGAGAGCTGCTCAGGCTGGGGCCACCCTGGTGAGCAGAGCTGGGGGCAGCCCAGGTGGGGCCAGGCTAATCCCCAGGCAGACAGACAGACAGACAGACGGGGCTGTGCCCCCTCACCCTGCCTGGCAAGGGGATGCCCCACTAAATCCCAGGCAGGCCAGGTGGAGCATGGCTAATCCTTTGGCAGAGCCGGGCAGTGGCCGGGGCAGACAGGCAGGGCCGGCTCTGGCAGGGCTGTGGCTCGGCCCGGGAACACCTGGCCATGCCCCACTGGGGTGGACAAACAGCCCAAGCACCACCCAGAGGGGTTCTGCTGGGACAGGTAGGGCCCGACCCGCTCCCACAGGGGGAAAGGAGTTAACGGGTCTGTGACCACCACAGTGGGAATTTTCTACCTGTGAGAAAATACATCGATGCCATTTCCTCGCCTGTCCAGGCAGGGAGAGGCAGAGCAGTGGGGTCCAGGCTGGCTGTGGCCTTTAGGAACTACCCTGACATCCGCAATCGGAGATAAAAAGAAAGTTCCCGCTGGTTCCCTTCCAGACAAATGAGCCTGGCCGGGTCTCTTTGCTCTTTAGCAGCATCTGCCCACCCTCTGCACCTGATTTCTTCCAGGAGCCTTTCATCTCCCTCCCCTGCCTGCTCCCAGAGCCCCGGCTGCTCTGCCCGCCGGCTTAATGGAACGGGAGGATGCGGATCCCCCGGGACGGGGCCGTGCCCACCTCCTTCCCGTCATCACCGCTCGCCGGAGCGCTGCTCTTCCCGCCGCTCCCGCGCCTCCTCGGAAGGCTGATGGCAAAGGGGGTTTTGACGGGAGGAGAGGAATTTCTGGGGCTTTCAGGTTCCTGCCTGGAGACGGCCGTGCTAGGGGCTGTCACTCCGTTTCTCTCAAGGCTGTCCCTGTAAAGGGGACGTTGATAACACCCAGGTTTATGCCCGTGTCTAAAAAGCGGGAATGTGAACCAGACGCAGCGGGATTTTCCGTGGAAGTGTGTCTGCCTTCTGTATTTGTCTCCATACTGGTGGTGTAGGTAAATCTTATATCAACAGGCTGTTGAGAAGAAAAAAATCCCCTCCTTTCGTGTGCACTCACTGATAATCACTGAGATAAGGTCCTTTCGTTGGTGGGAGGTTTCTTGGGAAAATAAATGCCTTCTGGGTGGAATTTCGGCCATTTCTTGGCTGTGTCCTGTCCCCACACACGGCTGTGCCACAGCTGCCTGCATGTGGTTGTCAGGAGCATCCAAGATGCCCTCAAATCCCTGAGACACCCTGCCCAGAGGACTTGCAGGAGATCTGTGCCCCCCTGGCTCAGCAGCTCTCAGTGCCTTGTTTGGGTGGATCAGTGATGCTGTGACTTCTTGGCTGACATGGCAAGAGAGGTCTGAGTTTAGGAGGTGTTGACAACCCAATTAATGAGAGCAAAACCCTTCTGAGGTCACTCGGTTTGGCCATCCAAAGCGTATTCCTGCTGGTTGGTGTCTTCCCAGGGAGTGTTGTGGATGTATGGATGTGTATGGATGAGATCTGCAGAATATCCTCCCCAGCCTGAGGTTCTTCTCTTCCCAAGTGCAAAGTTCATTTGAGGGGGAGATCCACGGCCAAAGCTCTGGCTCATCTTTCTGCTCCCGTTCTCTGGGATCAATGGCTTGTGGAAAGGCAATATTCTGGGAGAAGGGAAAGGGCAGAAACTGCTTCTCCAGCCCTGCCTGTGTCTGGGAGGAAGAGGAGGATGGAGCAGTGATGGGGCTGTGTGTGCAGGAGGATGGAGCTGGAGAGGTTCAGGTTGGACATCAGGAGGAATTTCTTCCTGGAAAGGGTTTTTAAGCATTGGAAGAGGCTGCCCAGGGAGGTGGTGGAGTCACCATCCCTGGAAATGTTTAAGGAACCACTGGATGTGGCACTCAGTGCTCTGGCCTGGGTGATAAGGTGGAGATCGGTCACAGATTGGATTTGATGATCTTGTAGGTCTTTCCAAAATTAATAATTCTGGGATTCTCTATTTTCACTTCATCAGTTCATGCTCTTATCTCTGGAGAAATGGAGGAAAGCAGCAACTTCAGAACCATTTTGGTTCCTGTAGTACCTTTTAGCCCTGGTGTGTTTTTCTTGTATCATACTTTGCTTTTGGACTACTTGTAGGATTTTGGATCACTACTCCAGATTTCCCACCTGTGTATGGAACTGGGAGTAGGCTTCTATAACTCCATAATTGGGACATTTGCTGTGATTTACTCTGTAGAGTCCATAAATCCATGTGATATCTGATGAGAAATTTGGAATAAGCCGCAGTGTGTCTTTAGTCTCTGCAATACAGACAGTCACAGGCTATGTCAGCAATTTAAATATTTTATTGAAATGCAACTTTCCAACATTTTTTGACATAAGCGTTATCAAGAAATGCAAATTACAGTATAATAGTATAACAATATAATTGCTCAATTCCCCTTAACTCACTGCAGTTCTTTTCTGAAGGAACACTACAAAAGGAAGAAGGTCAATTCCTTTTCATACAACTAAGGACTTTTAAACCTTTTTAAAGTGCGTTTTTAATAAAATATTTTATTTTCATGCTATCCTCTTGCACTGTAGATAGTTCCAGCCTCTGTGCTCGGATTAATTGTTACAGGAGTTATTATATAAAGCCTATTAGATAAAAAAAGAACTAATATAAACACCACTGGCTGCATTTTACCCTGCCCTTGCCATTCAAAAGAGCTTTCCAGTGAGAGGTGTATGAATTATTATCAATGAAACACAGGATTTTTAACACTCCAGATGTTCTGCGTGCACCAAAATCACAGACCCAAGTCTATTTACAAAAGTAAATAGAAGTCCAAGGTGTTTCTCAAGCAGGCAAACTAATTTTACAGCCCAAGGGGGCCTTTATTTTGAGGAAAAAGTATTTTTGGGAGTAAAATTCCACAAATATGGGGGGGTTTTTTTGTGGCACTGAGCCTTGGAAGTTTGTATATTTTTCACTTCAAATGTGACCATTTTGTCAAACCTGTGCATTACTCAAAATCTGGAAGGAAAAATCAGTCTGGAATGGGAATGGCAAAGTGGTTTTGAGAAATGTGGTTGGAGACCTTAGAAAATTGTGGACAAGGATGTTACGGATTGGGGAAAAAGAGTTGACCAGCAATCAGGTATTTATGATTGAACCAATAAGAGAATGTCATGATGAATGAAACTCTGGTTATTACTCTGTGTATTACGAAATACTTCAAATATCATTAATTACGAATTTAATTAGCACTGGAACATCTTGCCAGTGCCAGTGGATCGATTCACACCACACCTGCTGACACAGGGATGTTTTATCCCCAGTTTTCAAGGGAGGAACTGTCCCATAAGTGAAGGCCAAGCAGAGAGCTTGAGGGAGGACCGGTCTGGTTCCCCCAGACCACGCTGACATTCCTTTTCCAGGCTTCAGATATCCAACGGAATAACACCCACAGCATCTTCCAGAGAAGGAATATGAAGTGACACTTCTCCAGTCCTTGATGAAGCACTATTTACATGCTTTAGGGACAAATGGACGACTCCACATGACGTCCCAGAGTGCTAAACTTCCCTCAGGTGTAACCAAAGGATGTGTAAAAATCCGTGTGGCTGCACATCTGAGGCACATCAGGAGTGCAAAGGCACTTGTTCCAAAAGCCAGCCCCACAAACGCTGCAAAGAGCTGCTTTTGCAGGCATGGTGGGATTTTTGGGATTGCCCTGTGCAGGGCCGGGAGTTGAACTCCTTGTGGGTCCCTTCCAACTCAGGATATTCCATGATTTTATGGTGAGCCTCGACTTCCAGGGGGCTCTGCTACCCATCCAGACCACGCAGCTTCAAGGGCTTAATTTGGCTACTGGCCTTAATTAGAGCCTCACTGGGAACCAAACTGCAAATTTATACCCTGGGAATTTTTTCACTTTGCAAAAGATGGAGGAATATTGAGGGATCTGCCCAGATTTGTTCCTGAAGATAACTGGGAATCCTCCTGCATTAGCACCTGGACCTGGCACACGGGATATCTTGGGTTAGATGAAAAAAGAGCCTTGGGAGTTTTCTCCATTCACTATTTTCTGCTTCCTTTTATGCACTAAAATCATCAATGTCCCTCTGGGGAAAGTGGAAAAGGGCCTGGCTGTTGGTTTCTCAGGGAATGTGGCAGCAGTGGCTGTGGAAGTGGCACTGGATGTGCCAATTTTTGCCCCTTGTGTGGCTTGGGAGAGGAAAGGCGAGACCAGATTCCAAATTTGTTAAAACCAACAGAAATATTGCAGCATGGATCACATACTTCCATTTGTTTGACCCAAAGGAACATTTATAAATCCATCAAATATAAGCTGGTATTTTAATTATTTGGTTTTTCCTCACTCTTGTGGTAAAAGCAGATATTATACTTCCCTTTCCCTTTTTTTTTTCCTTTAAGGCAGCAAACCCTCCCTACTGAATCCTAATAAAGACCTTAAACCACCTGGGAATGGTTCTCACTCCCAAAATCCTCCTCATGTGATGCCCCTACGTGGTCACCTGGCCGATAGATGGGATTTCCCTTTTCTATGCACACAACTTTTAGCCTGAACTTCTTCCCAAACTGACTCTTGTTTTGGTCTTTCTCAAAAAACTCATCCAGTACCAACCCATTCATCTGCTCCAGACCTGAACTCCCAACTTTTTCTTCTCTGGAGCTGATGCAGAAGGGCCTTTTCTGGCTGATGGAAAGGTCGGTGCATTAATCCCAAATCCTTTGGTGGGGTTTTCAGCACCTTACATGTGGAGCTGGGGGGAAAATATGTTTTCCTTTTGGTGACTGAAGCAGAAAACTGTCAGGATAAAAGTGGACTATACAGAGCTGAAAACAGATTTTTTTTTTTTTTTTTCAGATTTTACAGGTAATCTAAACCCCCTTGGAAATGTGATTTTGAATCAGTCACAGACATTGTGCTTAGCTGACATGAAGTATTTTATTTTTAGGCTATTTAACTCCTTTAAAAACTCTACTAAGTTTATTTCTTTATAGGAAAGTGCTATTTAAAAATAATAGTAATTAAAAAAATTAATTTAGAAGAAGTAAAAAAACTCAAACTAAATAAAAAACCCCACAAACCAATAGCATTTTTGAAAGCAAGCCTTCCTTAGAAGAACATCCAAATGAAGGAAGACGTTTTTATTTCCCCAATTTCCCCCGTCCTCACGAATAGTTTTGAGTGGCACGATACTCAAATTTTCAGTGAACTTACCATCTATCAAGAAACAAAATAATAGCTTAGTTCTCCCCACATGCTGTGACATCCCTTAATTCCTTAATTGCTTTAATATGAGCAGGTTTGGGTTGTGTTTATACTAAATTTCTCAAAAAATGTGCACTATTGTGCAAGTCTGCTGTGATTGTTTCACTGGTGGGGAGTGGGAGAAGCAGGGAGGGAGCAGGTGTGTGCAAAACACCACATCCCTGCTCCGAGCGTGGCATCCAGCAGCATCCATCCCAGCATTCCTGAAATCACCACCACCTGCAGTCGTGCTGCTGGCAGTGCAGGGAAGGAGATATTACCCTCCCCAGCGTGAACAGGCAAGGCTTTTTGGGGGGAAAAAAAAATACCAACCAGAAGATATTTTGATTAAATATTCGTAGAAACACAACTCTCTTGAACATCAGGCAGGTTTTTGCTCATGCAGCATCCCGAGGCTCATCCTTAAATCCACAGGTACACCCTTTTTGGCCGTCCTCATCCTTAAATCCACAGGTACACCCTTTTTGGCCGTCCTCTGCGTGGGTGGGAGATGTGGCTTGTAGGGCACAAATTCCCACGTCAGAAATTCAGGAATGAACTTGTTGGGTGGCTGCAGAATGCCTGGGGAAGCACGGGCAAGGGGAGGCAATGGGCAGTGGGGTTTGGGAGGGACATTTATGTCCCCTCAAAGGCAAACACAAGGACAGAGCAACCCAGACAGTCCCTCCGGCGTTTTCCCACGTGGCAAAGCCAGGGGTGACTCCGATGTGATCCGTGAGGCCGCCTGCTCCGCTTGCCAGAGAGCCAGATGCTGCTGCTTGGAAAAACCTTGTCCACAGCTTGCTGCTGGGCTCCTGTGATGGCTGGCCAAAGAGCAGAGGCGCGGCGTGCTGGGGTGACCGGGAACCCAGCGTCCCGCTATCATTTCTGCCCCTCCTGATCGATTAAAGTGACAAAAACAAAAATAAAACTAATAAATACGCATTTTTATGCCTCCCCTTGTAATGAAACATCTCAAAAGCACAATAAAAATCCCTTACAATGGAATGGAAAAAAATATGGCAAAACCGTGACACCCTCCGAAAACCCCAAAGCCTCTGGGTTTGTTCCTCTGACGGCTGAATGTGGAGATGAAACAAATCGTTTCTATCTGATGAAACAAATCTTTTCTATCTGATGACAGCAGTTAGGACATGAGTGGCCATGTTAATTAAACAGTTAATGCAATGAGCTCATCCTCAGACTGCGATGGCTAAAATGGATGAGTGGGAGCCTCTGCCCGTGGCCCTCCACTCAGTGGGGCTACACTGAGAATATCTCCAGTCTTTTAACTTGCTGGAAAATGTTCTCAGAATAGTTTGACCTTGTGCATCCTCAACTGGAATTCTTTGATTTCAGCTCATGTGAAGTGACTTTGTGGCACCGCTGGGATTCTGGATGAGATCTGGCAACACACGAAGTTGAGTTTGAGTGTAAATTTATCAACTCTTTCAAAGCACAACTCTGGCTCTGTTTGGAAGGGGTTGTGCTTGGCATATCAGGCCCAGTTTTGCAGCAGATGTGGAGCAGAGCTGCTCCTTTGAGTACACGGCCAAGGCAGGTAGATCAGGCTCTAGGTGTCCACAATTGCTCTTCCCTCACATTCCATGTTATTTTTCCAGCTATGGAGAGCTCAGCTACACTCCTGTGGCTGACACACTTTGCCCTGCTCTGTCCTGGTTTTATTTTTAAGTTGAGCTGTGCTTGTTGGGTGCTGGAATAAAGGAAAGGAAAGAATTCCACTCAAAAGCATTTTCAAGACAGAATTGAAACTAAAGCACGACATAAGGCAAAATGACTGCACTCATTAGATTTGCTGTGGTTGGGCTGCTACCTGCACACTCAGCCCAGCAGCTTTCTGAGCAATCAAGTGTTGCCTGATTTTAAATAAAACCCAGGATCCTTCTCTGTCATTATTTCTGCTGGATTTGGTCATTGTTCAGCTCCAGCTGTGCCTTTGGAAGGGCTGAACTCGTGGAAATGGCCAATGGTGAGTCCAACATGTTGCCTGTGTCCGTGTTGTAGACTAAGAGGAGAAAAAAGGAAGGAGAATAAAGCTCCAGCTGGCTTAGGAGGATTTGGCCCAAAGAGTCTTCAAATGAAAGGAAGTGGTGAAACTTGCAGTGTTTGCAGCTGGAACAAGCGTGAGGTAGCTCAAAGAGAAGGCAATGCTCATTTTTTCAAATCTCTCTCCTTTGCAGGCAACGGGTGCCACTTTTTAGGGTGAATTCTTTGGTGCTTCCAGGTCTGTTCCCTGGGATGTGACTTCTTTTTGGGGTCTCCTAAGCCACGCTGGACTGAGCCAAGGGAGGAACTGCCTGGATTTATGGTGCTCTATTACACCAACACCCCTTTAATTTCTGTTTTCGTGGTAGTATTTCAATGCCTCATGCTGCTGATTAGTGAGGCAAACCCATGAAGAGTGGGAGCTATGACCTGAAGGGGGAAGGCTGCACAAGACACAGCTTTTTCATTCATATTTATTTATGATCAGATGTGGAGTAGGAGTTCTACATTTAAAAGGAAATGGTTTGTGCTTTTAATAAGGCTCTTCACTTACAGCTGTTCTGATCTAACTCTGGCATTACCCACTGCTTTTTCCTCACAGTGTTGTGGCTTTATGGTCTGCTGGCTCACAGACCTGGATCTCCTTCATTACTTAAAAAACGTGATTGCTTTGCAGCAATCTTTCCATGGATACAAAATGAATGTTATTTCCATTTGCTTTTATATTCCTATATATGATACAAAAGCATTGCTGTTATTAATTTGATATGGAGAGCCTCTTAAAATGGCCCAAGCATCATCTGTTTTATTAGTGCCTGCTTGATAAAGCTTCCACATTCTGCAGTTAGTTTGCTTCTGAGGATAAGACTTCACAATATGCACTGAGATTTTGATAAAATCTCATCAAAGCCTGCTAAAAGATCTTTATCTATTTTGATTGGCTTGATTACATTGATTAATGAAACACTGGAGGATTTTATGTGATGGGATTAAATAATGCAATTAGTTTTAATAATTTTTTCTAAAAAATAGAATTAGGTGGGAACAAAAGGGAGAAGAGAGAGCAATGTTCTGCGTACTGTGTTCGTGATAAGTCGTAATTCTCTGCTCTACCCCTTGAACAGTGGCATTTTACAGACCTCAGATGCAGGAATGCTCAGGAGGAAATGTAAGGGAAGAAGTTAATATTGGAGTGAATCTGAATCTTGTTTGCAGCAGAAAGGGGGTTCTGGATGAGAAGAAAACGTGTGTAATTCTAGGGGGTTAAAATACCCATGAACTTGCGGCAAAAACCCGAGGTTCTGTGTAGGGAAGCTGGAGAGGGACTTTGGGCAATGGCATGGAGTGACAGGACAAGGGGGAATGGCTTCAAACTGGCAGAGGGCAGGGTTAGATGGGATATTGGGAAGAAATCCTTCCCTGTGAGGGGCGTGAGGCAACTCAGGCTGCCCAGAGAAGCTGTGGCTGCCCCACCCCTGGAAGTGTTCCAGGCCAGGTTGGACAGGGCTTGGAGCAACCTGGGATAGTGGAAGGTGTCCCTGCCCATGGCAAGGAGGTTGGAATGGGATGACCCCTGAGGTTCATTCCATGATTGTGAGAGTGTGTGGTAACTCCTGGGCCATGCCAGTGTTTGCATGGGCACACTTTGTTATCCAGACAATGTGAAACAGTTCAGCCCCATGGTGCCCGTGGCTGCCAGTCCTCAGTCCCCAGTGCAAGGAATGGGGAGAGGAAGTGACAATTTAGTAAATACTCTTATAGTGTCTTGATTGAGCGCAGTCCTCAACTCCTCTGCATTCGCCGTGCTGGAATTCAAGAGTTCATCTGGATTGGTTATCATTGCCTTGAATTTAAATGTTGTTGAAGGTGCTTAGGGAATAGAATCACAGAATCCTTTAGGCTGGGAAAGCCCTGTAAGGTCGTTGAATCCAACCATTCCCCAGCACTGCCAAGCCCACCACTAAACCGTGTCCCCAGGTGCCACATCCACATGGCTTTTACAAATCCCTTCAGAAATGGTGACTCCATGACTTACTCTGGGCAGCCTGTGCCAGTGCTTGGGAACCCTTTTGGGGAAGAAATTTTTCTTAATATCCAATCTAACCTCCCCCTGGCACAAGCTGAGGCCACGTCTCCTTGTCCTGTCCCTGTTCCCTGGGAGCTGGACCCCACCTGGCTGCCCCCTCCTGTCAGGGAGTTCTGGAGAGCCAGAAGGTCCCCCCTGAGCCTCCTTTTCTCCAGGCTGAGCCCCCCCAGCTCCCTCAGCTGTTCCTGGTGCTCCAGCCCCTTCCCCAGCTCCGTTCCCTTCCTTGGACACACTCCAGCCCCTCAACATCTCTCTTGTTGTGGGGAGGGCCCAAAACTGCCCCCAGGACTGGAGGTGCCCCAGCAGTGCCAGCACAGGGGATGGGTGCTGCCCTGCTCCCTCTGGCCACACTGTTGATGGCACAAGCCAGGATATCCCAAAGCATTGGCACAGGAGGTGTAACCAGGGCTCCCTTCCTTTGTTCCTCGTTTCCCTGGCTGTACAGAAGCTGGGCTGGTGTTCACTCGGTGTTCCAGGGTTCAGAGGTGTCTAACTGCCTTTTGGGATCTGTCCTGAAGACCTCGTGGGGGAAGTGGCAGTACAAAAGCAGAGTGTCATTGCTGGAATTTGAGGTCTTACTGGCGTTTACCACACCTAGAATATCAATTCTAATTGCCATTTATTTTTCTTCTCATCTGGCTGTATCTCTATATCTTGTTTACTGTCACTCTGCACTAAGCTTTTACTTCAAAGCATTTGCCTTGAATAATCACAATCAGTAAACTGCATAACAGCTTTGTTAAATACGCTGCCTCTTCCCTCATAGTGTCATTCCTGGGAAGAAAAGACAAGGAGAAGCTGTGCTTGTTGAATCCAGCTCTGATTTCAGAGATAGCAGGCAGCTGAAGTGTGAACACTCAGGGTTTGGAGAAGTTTGGGACTACGTTTTTTATTTGGGACGACCTTTGTTCAGAAGCAAGTCCCGAGTGAATCAGTGCCTGAATTCAGACACGCAAAGAGGAATATTAACAAACCACAATCCCCAAACAGGAGGGTGAAAATGATGTGGAATTTCTTTTCCTAAGCAAAAGTTCTTTTAGCACGTGAAAAATTGGCTCTGTGCTGCAAAACCCAGCACTTGCAGACTGCTAGAACAGGCTGAGATCAGACTCTGCAAGTGTCATCCCTTTAGAGCTGTCAGCGAAGAAAAATATTCATCCCCTGAGGCTCTGCCAAGGAGCAAATATATTAACTAACAAAAATAAATCATATTCTTTCTAATAAAATATTCAGTTGCTTGTTTGTTCTAACAAATACACGAAATGGAGATTTAATCAAGGAAAATAAGACTTTACATCAGACCACAAGGTATTCTTGGCTAGAAGTCTGCTAATATGCTTGAATAATTCTGGTAATAGTAAAACTGAGCCATCCAGAGAGGGCAGCTCTTACACAGATTTAGATTTAGCATTTGGGCAGATGAAGAAATAGCCAAATTAGCTCCTCAAAATTATAATTTATGAAAGTTTTGCTAATGTCTCATCTTGGAGCCTGATAGAAACATGCTCCAGGTCTCTGCTCTGTTTGTTTGTTTGGAAAAGCAGACATGATAATAAATTGGTCAGTAATCAAAGTAGAGAGGGGACTTAACCTGGCTGGGAGTTCTCCTGATGATTGCTGTCTAGGAGAGCAATTTCCCTCCTTCCACATATCAGTGCTTCACATTTTCCTCATCACACAGAATTCCTTTCATCCAGACAGACTAACAGGGACTCTCACACTGATAATTGGCACACACAGAGATGAACTCCCTCTGTCCTTCCCCCCCAAACCCCAATCCCCACGCCTTCCCCCTGCCAAACCCTGCATTGTTCCAGCCTCTTGCTCAAGCAGACTGTAAAGCCTCCACCGAAGTTTTCATGAATAACATTGCAGTTTTTGGAACCAATCCAGAGCCAGTTTGAAGATAATAGGAACACTGAGTACTAAATAACGCACTGACAGAAGACATGACACCATGCTGGCAGAAGACATGTGTGCATGACTTTTGTAGTAACCAGGGCACTCGTGGCTTGGGAGTCAGGGAACAGCAAAGGAAACTATTGGAAAAGAGGGCAAATTTTAATATCTCATGACTTTAGCTGGAGAAGATCATGTGTATTACAGGAGAGAGTTGGTGTCTTTTGCAGAAAGCCTCTGTGCAGAAGCTGGGGCTGGGTCTCCTGGTTATCTGATATTGAGAAGTCACTTGGAGATTCCTGGTATAGCTATTGGATAGCAAATTCTGCTAAAAAGATCAGCTCTGAAAGTTAACACTGATGGGTGGTGTATAAAGGCGATTGGTGGGCTTCAGTGTCATCACATGATGGGAAGAATCTGACCACATCCATCTCTTCAAGTAATTTAAAATATCTTATTTTCCCCTACTTGCTAGTCTTTACAGTCTGTGTGCTTCTGCATGTCCCACTTCCTAACCAGAGAATATCCAAGCCATCTTCAAATGTGTTAGCTCAACCGAAATTTCAAGTTCAATTAATTGTCCTGGAGCAAAATAAAAGACTCACCCATAATGTTTTCCGGAATCTGTGTCTCAACTCCGAAACCCTCAAGAGGAACACAAGACTTTAGAGCAAGCCCTTCCCAAAGCTGATGTATTTTGGGTACTTTCATGCTGCACTCAGACTGAGGAATTCAGCTGGAGGCAGTGGTGGGTCAGAGCCTGGGGTCACTTTCTTGAATTACGGCCTGGTCGGTGATTATTTAATGCTGTGTCTTCGAAGGTAGGAGTTAAATAAGGGGGAAAAAAAAAGAAAAAATATCTGAAAGTTGTGAACTGTCACTTCTCCTATAGAAGAACTCTTAGGAGTGTGGCCAGGCTTGAAGCTGGACAAATACTTGGATGGCTCTGGAGCGCTTGTCAGGTTGCTAGGCCCGGACAAAACCAAGGGGAGGGCCTTGCTTTCAAACATCCCCAGCTCCCAGACTCTGCACGCTCCTCTAGGAGAGGTGCTTTGTGATGTCCATGATGCCAATTCGGTTGTGAGGGAATGGTTCATGAGGAAGGATCGTGTCCCACTGGGTGTCCCCTTGCTGACGCTGGCGTTGAGGGGGCTGAGGAGGGAGAAGGCTTCACCGTGGCGCGGAGCTGCTTTATCTTTTATTGCTTGTACGGGATCAAGCACTTTCACTTCAACAGGAGATTATTTCTGTTTGAAGCCTTAACCATACACTGTAACGCTTCGACATAAAAAGGGCACGGAAGGCAAAGCATGGAGGAATTAAATTATATATTATATATGCATGCAACAGAACGAGCCTTGCGCGAGCCCCACGTTAGCTGTGAATATCTGTTCCACTTCAGGAGAGCCCTTTCCTCTATTTATCACCGTTTTCTAGTGATATCAGTGGGTGTTTGTGCAGACTGTCTGGAAGAGGACTGGAATTCCGCTGCGTTTTCTCAGGCACAACCCCCAGCCAGGAGCAAAGGCTCTGATGACAGTCAAGAAACGTCTCTATTCACAAGCACTCTTTGCAGGTGATTGCTTATGTATTAGGGATGCAAATGAGGGTTTTGTTTCAAATGAGGTAAATCTAAGATTAAACTCCCATCGAAGAGTAAATGTTCCCTTTACCTTTCATGTGTAGTAGCTTGAAAGAGCCTACACAACAATAAATTGCATTACAGAAGCTCCCACTGACACAACCATATGTTAGCAGTCTCTGTTTTGAAGGGTTACAGCTCGGTTGTAAGAATTTGCTGTGGGCTGAAATTTGGCAGTCTCTGCTGGGTGGTTAGATTTTGAAACAGAGCTACAAACGCATCCCAATTCCCCACGAGTCATCCCAAAAAGCACAGAGTGGGGGAAAGACAAAGCGTGTTGAATTTGAGTTTGGCGCTGACTCAACTGAGAGCCAACGCTGATGTGGAGAGATAAAAACGTGTGTGGAGGTAACACCCAGCCTGAGCGCCTCTGCCCTTCAGGAAAACGTTAGAAAATGAGCTGTAAACCACAGCGAGGGGAAGAGCTGCCTTCTGGCACTGCGGCCTCAGCAGGCTGCAGCTCCTGAGGCTGTGGGAAGACGATGACCTGCGGAATTCGGGAACATGAGCAGCTTGCAATGAGAGCCCCGCGAAAAGGGGGGGTGAAGAGGGGAAGGCTCAGAGTTGAGGAGAAGGCAGCGATTGGTTTTTGTTGGTCTTTTTTTTTTCATAAGTCCTGAGTCATGCTGCCTTCACGTTCCCAGTTCTTGGCTGCGAGGAAAATGGACAGACTTCCCATCGGGAGCAGGTCCCTTGGCTGCCCAGCTGTGCTGGGTGGCCACGGGGGAAGGAAGGAAGGATGGGGTAGCAGTTTGTAATGAGTTAAACCACATAAAGTTGCTTGAAAAGAGAGAGGAGGGAGCAACATCAACATCTGTCTACACTGCATTTATATTAATTGTGGGGTTTTATTGCCTGTTTAGGTGACTGGGATGTTGCTGATTTGAGATGAGGGGAGTTCAGTCCCTTCACAAAAGGCATTGGGCTCCACGGGACAAGCAGTGGAAATCCTTTCAGTCTAGCTGGATGAACTTGGGAAATCATGGAAGATGGGGCTTGAGGGGAGGTCAGGGTGTGCCTGCTCCACCCTGCTGACAGATCATAGAATCCCAGAAGGTTTGGGTTGGAAGGGACCTTATAACCCATCTCGTTCCAACCCCCTGCCATGGGCAGGGATATCTTCCACTATCCCAGGGTGCTCCAAGCTTCATCCAACTTGGTCTGGAACATTTCCAGGGATGGGGCAGCCACAGCTTCTCTGGGCAACCTGTGCCAGGGCCTCACCACCCTCACAGGGAAGGATTTCTTCCCAATATCCCATCTAACCCTGCCCTCTGGAAGTGGGAAGCCATTCCCCCTTGTCCCATCAATCAGTTTTGAACTGGCAGGTATGGGTGAGTGTCATGAAGGCTTTTTTCTTGACAACCTTCTGAAGAGATCTGTTATCTTGGTCTTGTTCCTGCTCTTGGCCCTCAAAATCTGATAACTTGGTGCCATTTCGATCTGGGTGGAAGAAGATTTAAAAAACCCTCAGAACTTCAGGCACATAACCAAAGCAGCAAATTTTCTGCGTGTAGAGTCCCAATAGATTCCTTCAAACAAGGAACTGGAGAAAGAAGTCTGTAAAATGTATTTCAGGCCCTGGATAGGCTGATTTATCCTGTGGATGTGCTCCTTCCTGGCTGCTGAGTTCTCAGAGGATGCAGAGAGACTGTTGTGTGTCCCGCTTGGACAGCTAAAACTGGGTTTGATGGGTCAAAGTGTGAGCAAATCGTCTGAATCCACCCAGGAAGGCTGTACAGAGACATGGGCTGAGCCTTCTGTGGCTGCCTTTACCACAAACCCTGCTTTTCTCTGCTGAGCAGTCTCCTGAGTTGCTTTACAGGGACGATCTAACACGTTGTATGAAAAGTAAAGAAATTAAATAGCAAGTGTTCCACTTGACCAAAAGGTCAAAGTCTCGGCGATTAAAACGCTCTGTTATTTTAAGATCAGGGAATGTCACATAACCATTATATATAAATGGCAAAGCTTCTGTGTGTGCTGACTGCTGGAGAGCCTTGCTCGCTCTGTCCTTGGGGGTGCCAGATGAATCCTCTTCCCTGCAGCACTTCCCACATCCTACAAACAGAGCCGCATGGAGGGCAGGGGAAGCAACCCTTAGAGAGAGATCCAGTGCACTTTGTAGGATCCCAGAATGGTTTGGGTTGGAAGGGACCTTAAGGACCACCCAGTTCCAACCCCCTGCAATGGGCAGGGACACCAGCCACAGCTTCCCCTGTCCAGTTCTGTGTGTGCAATGTTGTGCTTCTTGCACATTCTTGTTCCTTGAGTGTTCTGGTGCTGTTTTCTCCTCTTATTCTCTCTAAGTTAAAACCCCCCAAATTGACATAAAAGATATGAACTTTATAATGCAAATTTTTGTTCTGGAAATGCCCCACTCCTTGCAAGTGGATGCCCAGTGGATGGGGCCATGCAGCTGTCGTGCTGCATGGTTTAGGAATGGTGCTCCCCAATTCAGTGCCCCCACTCTCCAAACTACGCCCTGCTCTCTCTTGCTCCCACATTTTCCCTTCCCTCTCTCCACTGCAGCAGGATGGGGAGGAGAATTGGAGGCACAAAAAGCGAAGATCAGGGGTTGAGGTAAGAGCAATTCACTGGAAACAGCAATGAGATAAGGAAACAAACAGTAGCAGGAAGAATAATAACGACAGAGGGTACAAGAAAAGACACAATTCACATGGAAAACCCCCAATAACAGACAATACTGGATGGCTCCCTCTGCCATGTTTATTCCACCAGAAGAAACCCCTTCTCCTCTTTCCCCAGCCCTGTCAATGAGTGAGGCAGTACAGAATAACCTCTGGGTCCTGGCCATGCCCTCCAGGTACTGCCAAAAATTAACCCTGTCCTGGCTGGAACCAGGACAACAGCAAACCCAAGATTGGCTTTGCCTTGATTTTAACTGGACTTTGCAGATCTGCTGAGCAGAGACTGACATGTCCCTGACCCACACAGTGCTGGGGTACAACGGTGAGACACAAATAAATGCCCACAGAAAGCTGGGATGATATACTTAGCTTTTGCTTCTATCTTCCTACATCAGGGAAATAAATAGGATGGGGTGTCAGTGGATTAATGAAATATTTATTTTATTTGACAGTTTGCAAATATTGTTACACAAGTGGATCGTGCTGCTTTGGACTTTGGGTAGTGTTAGATTTGTCTTTAAATGATGAAGTCCAGGACATTGATGGAGTGAGAATGAGAAAAGGTCAGGAAGGTCGTTTACAGTTAAAATAAATACCTTGAAGTTCAGATAATTCATAATCCTGGCCCTCAAATCCTGCCTGTTACAGAAATATATTTAACAATAATACTGACCTGAAATAAACTCTTTGAATTAACTGCTTTTTTCAAGTGTGCCAGACAGAGCTGGAAATTCAGGCAGGATGAGGTCTGAGGTCCCAACAAAACAGTCTCTCTCTGCTGGTATCCCCTCACACACCCTGGGATGTCTTCTTTTAATGATAAAATGCTTCTTTTTCAATTCTACATGCATTTCTTCTCCAATGGATTCTTGAAATTGAACTTAATCTTCTGCTGTGAAGAAGATATCAGAAGGGTCAAAGGAAAGAAGAGAAAAATTATATTTGCACATGCCTTTTTTTTTTTTTTTAATATGAATAAACACGTACAAAGCTTTATAGCCTGGCCAGAATAGAGCTGTGGGGAGATGCTGAACTCTCCTCTTTTCTCTCTGCATTCCCATCCCACGCTTTATTTTCCCTTCTGCTTTGGGGGAAGAGATGCAAAAAGAGCAATTTGTCCCTTGCATGCTGTTTTGAGAGTTGAGGGAGTGTCTTGACTTGCTCACGGAATGATGAATTATAGATTCATTGAGCAATAGGGCTGGAGGATGCCTCAGAGACCTCCAGTGCTGGAAATTGCAGCGTCTCACCAGATAATCTGTTCCAGCGTGTCACCATCCATCTGTTAAGCAGAGGATCACAGCATCAGCTTTTGCCTTGGGCCTCCAGTCCTAGGCAGGCCAGGACTGCTCTCTGCTGAACAGGAGACTGGTGAACCCGCTCTGCTCCTTGCACATGGATTATTTGTGTTTTGGCACTTGCACGGTGCAGAGGCTCCTGGCCAGGCAGAGCTGACAGAAACAGCGCACAGAAAGTGTGTTAGAGAGCCCTCCTCCTCCTCCTCTTCCTCACGTGGTGCTCAGGAGATGTGGGTGGGATGATTCAGTCTGAGGAAGAGCAGCTGAAGGAGTTGGGGGGGCTCAGCCTGGAGAAAAGGAGGCTCAGGGGGGACCTTCTGGCTCTCCACAGCTCCCTGACAGGAGGGGGCAGCCAGGTGGGATCAGGCTCTGCTCCCAGGGAACGAGGGACAGGATGAGAGGAAACGGTCTCAAGTTGAGCCAGGGGAGGTTTAGGTCGAATACTGGGAAAAATTTCTCCACCAAAAGGGTTGTCCAGCCCCAGCACAGGCTGCCCAGGGAATTGGTGGAATCGCCATCCCTGGAGGGATTTAAAAGCCGTGTGGATGTGGCACTTGGGGATAGGGGTTAGTGGTGGCCTTGGCAGTGGTGGGTCAGCAGTTAGACCTCATGACCTGGGAAGTCTTTTCCAACCTCGATGATTCCATGATTTCGTTGTCTTTGTCCTCAGTGTCTGAGATGATGCTGCATGTGGAGACAGGACAGGCACCATCAGGAAACCTGTCCCATGTGCTGTGTCACCTGGTGGGGCAGAAGCTGGCTTGGGTTGGCTTACATGGAAGGTTCTAGTCGTGGTTTGAGCTCCTTGTCCTCTGACTGCTCCTCATCATCAGGTCCAAAGGGACATGGATGTCCACCTGCTTTTCCCAGTAAGAAAACGTGTTTGCACCAACCTGACCACCATGGCAGTTCCACAATGGAACTCTTCAGAGCTCTGCAAAAAAAAGGCCTCTCCTGAAAAAAAGAATTTATCTTCCCTTATCGCCTTCCATCCCAGTACACAACACTATTCCAATACATTCTATAGAACACTCAAGACTTATCCCAGCTGCCTCCTCACCATGCAGATTGTGCACTATTTATACATTACACACACATGCTATTTAACGTGCTTTTTGGTTTTTTTTAAGAGCAGCCAAAGAATCTTTTGCTAACACAAATCTTATTTTCACATGTGGCTTTGTATAATGAATTTTTCAAAGATTTCCACACCTACTCTAAGTGAAATTATATCTTGAGGAAAGTATAGCTTGATTGTTTATTCTGAACCATGTTGAAGCTCCTGCCTTTCCTGTTTTAATCTAAATTGCTCTTTTGAATGTGTTTTATATTAGAATTTGGAAACAGATACAGTTCTTTTATTTTTATTTGTTCTCCTTTTTTCAATTATTTTTTTTTTTTACACACAAGGTTGAATGCACATATATTATTATGGCTGTCTTTTTGCCATTTACAAAGGAAATGTACACTCTGACAATATCGCATGCACCAAATCAATGAAATATCCTGTGTTTTCTATTCATTAAGCCCCTAAAGCACTATGTGCAAATTCCCTCACTTTAATTACACACCTCAGGGATGTGCAGGCCAAAAAGGAGGCAGTCAGACAAAAAAGCTTGGTCTCTGCCAAAAGGAAAAAAAAAAAAAAAATTACTGGTAAACATTTATTTTCAGCGGGGAAATCTGCTATTAATTCATATAGTGACTTTCCCCAGCTGAAATAATGAGGAAAGCCAAGTGAACCAAATGTTCACAGTGAGCAAACATGAACAGTAGGAAGTCAGCCCATCTTGTATTTACATGTTTATTCCACCAGCCTTTGAAGAACGTTTTCACAATTCTTTCTTTTTTTGTGTGTGTGTGTCGATTGTAAACGTTTGGTCACACTCCTGGGAGGGTGGGGGGTGACTCATTAACAATGGAAGGAATTGGATCTTGAAAAATGCCCAGATTCAGCCTGTCCCATCTGGAAGGGGGGGTTAAAATTGTAGGATAATAGAATCACAGAATGATTTGGCTTGGAAGGGGCCTTAAAACCCATCTCGTTCCAACCCCCCTGCCATGGGCAGGGACACCTTCCACTATCCCAGGGTGCTCCAAGCCCCCTCCAACCCGGCTTTGGACAATTCCAGGGATGGGGCAGCCACAGCTTCTCTGGTCAACCTTTGCCAGGGCCTCACCACCCTCACAGGGAAGGATTTTCTCCCAGTATCCCATCTAACCCTGCCCTCTGGCAGTGGGAAGCTATCCCCCCTTGTCTTGTCACTCCAGGCCCTTGTCCAAAGTCCCTCTCCAGCTCTCTTGGAATCCCTTTAGGCCCTGGAAGGGACTCTCAGGCCTTCATCTGCTGAAATACACAGGGTGACCCCAAGTAGCTCCAAGTCTGCATGTGCCCATCTGAGCTGCAGGAATATTTGGTCACACACCAGTCTGGAGACTTCTGGAGGTGCTGAGGGTGCAGGACTTTTTTTCTTTACCTATTGAAAATGCTCGTGCTTCCAAAGGTATTCTCTCTCACTGCTGTGAGGACACTCCAGCAACCTTTATTGGGTTCCTTGGTTGGTAAAAAACTAAGCCCAGGCTTCACTTACACAAGAAAAATGAGCCATATTTGCCAGTACATGAACTGGATACAAAATGCTGCACCCCACGGGTGCTTCAGCTCATCAATACTGACCAGCAAGGCCCCTGTAGTTTTACAAGAGATGTGTATGATGGTCACAGCCTTTTGATAAAAACAAAAAGGAAACAAAGTTCATCATTATCTGGACCATCACCTTCTTCAAGCAGGGAAAACATTTTCTTTATTGGAGTGTGCTGATAAAATGGCTTCTTGATTTCGGTTCCCCCTGGAAACCCCCCAGTACATCAGGTTATTTTCAATAGCATTTTGTGATGTTGTATTCAGGCTAGGCAGAAATCCCTCGGATTGCAAAGGAAACCACTTGTGTCTTCATTTAAATTGCATTTTTTGGTTTCACAGTGGCTCTGGATGGAGCTCTGGGTGCTCTGCACCATGGGCAGAACAGTGAGAGGTTTGTAGGCTGATGTGGCTGCTTATCCAGAGCAGGGAGGACAGTGTTGGCAGCCATGAGTTTTGTTCAGGAAGGGAGCATGTTCAGATATTTTCAGGACCTGTAATTAGTCATTTGAAAGACAGTAAAGCAACTTATGCAAATTTCTTCCCTTTTTATTTATTTTTTTTTTGACTGGGTAGGTAGGCTTGTACAGTGGAGCAGAGAAAGTCTGTCCAAGTTCTCCTGCAAAAAAACCCGTGAATATCAGAGAACATTCTGGCAGATGTAGCTCAGGTGTCAGGTATCCATAAGCAAAAAGAGTCAAAAATCTCTTGCAAGCACTAAAGCAGAGTAAGTTTAGCTGTGGTTGATGGTAAACAAATCTGTTTATGGATTAGTGCCTATGGAGATCCCGAGTATCAATGGCTTTCTACCGAAGTGGCACACTTTAAAATGAAACTTTTGGATTTAAATGAAAATCATCAGAAAGGAAAACACGCATCTGGGCAGAGATGTAGATGGGTAACAGCATCTCTGGGCTGAAACCTCCTCATGCTGGGGTTTGAGATGATAGCAGGCTTTTTCTGCTATTACTGGGAGGTTTTTATCCCTTAACCCCAGTTAGTATAAGCTAGCATCACTCCTTGAGTATTGCTTTTTCAGAATTAGCATCCACCAAAGCCCTCCCTAAATAAATTTTTAGCAGATACATCATTTTTGTTAGAGATGAATAAATGAATAAAATGCATGCGCGATCTCTCCCTTTTTCCCATTCTATAAGAAGAAGCAATGCCCTATTAATTTTGACAGACAACTTGGCATTAGCCACTTTAAAATCCAACATGGGATAAAGTTCTGCATTACTAGTCTTTCTACATTTTTGTCAAGAGATGAGCATTTTGCCAGATTTTTTAATAATACGCCAAGAGCTTTGTCAGTCAGTTTGTTTAGCTCTGCGTGGTTATGCCAGTATTTTTCAGCTCTCCTGCTGTGTGTGCCACTGCCCTTCACTGCTTTTCTAGCTCCTCCCCTGCAATTAGACAAAGTCAACACAGCAGAGTCAGGCTGAGCAGCCCCGAGGTACCTGCAGCTCTCAACCGTCCAGATTCACGGTCCCGATGAACGGGCTTTGCTTATTCACCGCATCACTACCTCAATTAGGACTTTTTATTATATCTCTGCTATTTATCACAGGCACAACAGATGGAACAGATAACGCTAAACACGCTCTAAGTCCTCACCTAAGAAGAAGGGGGGGGGGGGGGGAAATGTACCA
>VZRJ01008284.1:787984-799225 GCA_013397565.1 Ptilonorhynchus violaceus
CATAAGGCAGCTTGCAACCAGGAACCAGTTACCATGCCTACTGAAGCCTGTTCTAAAGAATGTGTTGGCTGACACACAGAACTCAATGAAAAGATGAAAAAAATGTGCAGGCAATACTAGTTTGGCAGGGATGGTGGGGAATCTGAGACAGAGCTGCTGGTATGGAAGGATCTCACTGCATGCAATTTGCAAACATGCCAATTCAATGGCATGTGATAGACACTAGATGGAATTTAAAGGTCTTAGGGTCTCAGAGAGCTGGAATCGCACAAGGAAACTGTGGGTATTAAAAATAGCAATCCTTTTCACCAAACCTTGTGCCTCAGATTTGAATTCAACGCTGTTGAGAGAAATCCCTGCCATCTCTTCCAGGCACGCTTGAAAAATTGCCTGGATGTACCTTAATTCTGCTGTATCTTTACATCCCAGTAAACACACTGCGCCAGCGCCTCTGAATTTCCAAAGAAATTCCCAGGGCTTCCTTTGTGTGTGTGTGCGTGTGTTTTGAAAGGGAACTGGCTGCCTAACAGGACTTATACTGCAACTTCAGGCAGTTAACTTTTATGGGATTTCCGAATTTTTCCTCGTGGGTGGGGAGAAAGGGCGGTCAGGGAAGGGAGAGGAAGAATTATGTGACGGCTGAATTTTTTGAGGGAGGTGGTGCAGATGGTTGGGTTCAAGTGCTTCACTGTGAGTCCACCCTTTCTCCCAAATAAAAATCTATACAAATTCCTGTGTGCCATTTATGAAAGTCCTTTATGTTTTGTAATGCTGCTCATCCATTGCTTTTATATATATATATATTTATATTTATATATGTGTGTGTGTATTATTTTTAGCACGTGATAAAGGTTTGAAAAGTTGGGGCACACGATTGAGACCTTGGAAAAGATTTCTGTAGAAGGGGAGCAGACTACTCATTTCTCAGTGTCTACTCGGTGGCTTTTTTCAGCCCAGCCAAGATGTTGGCTTGGTCGAGGGCCAGCTCCCGATTTCACAGTTTGGATTTAGCAGCAATCTTTTCGGGAGCCGTGGTGGTTGCAGGGGTTTGGGTCAGTCTGTTGCTGAGTAAGAGCCATACCACTGTTTTTGGTTTGTGCTGGATCTGAACTGGTAAATTGGTGTTTGCTTGGTTCTGACTTGGTCCACGTTCATCTGTACCAAAATTTAAGGGCAGATCTTTGTGAGGTGTGGATGGATGTTCCTGCTTGACACAAAGGACTTGCAGCCTTTCACACCAGCTCTGCTATCAGATCACAGGGTGGGGCAAATTCATGTGTCTGCTGGCAGGAAACCACCACATCCTCACCCAGACTCCTGCCATCTTTATCAGTGCCCCCCTGATGGACCCGATGGGTTTCCCTACTGGAAGGTTTCTGCCATCCCCTCTGCTCAGTGATTGTTTTCCACAGGAGGAAGGTGAGTGTCCCCAGTCACGAGATGCTCAGGCTGATGAGGAAAGCACAGCCAGCTCCTCAGGCTTCATGAACACCAACATGTCCAGATAATTTATTCATCACATGCCATCTTTTGAACCCAGATTCATGAACCTTTATCCACTTTTCCTTGGCTATAAAAAGTGTGTGTGGTTTTCAGAGCCCAAGTGAGAGATAAAATGTCTCCTGACCTCTCCTAACTGGCCCCTCCCAGCCAAAAGGGACAACTGTCCATGCTACAACACAGCTATTTTGGATCCCATTTTACTCTTCTTTTGCTGTAGGCAGCCAAAATGCCTAATCTGGCCTGAGAATGCCATCAGAAGGCTGTGTTTCAAAATCATAGGCACAGGTACCTGGAAGAACTGTGTCACGTTCTAGGCTTAATGGAATAAAATTTTCATATACCTCTCCTGGGTGGGGAGGCTCTAATTTGCTTCTAATTACTGCAAATCTGGTATGTTGGGAGATTCTGAGGAAAAGAATCCTTATGCCTGTGTTAGGTTGGCGTCACTCATTGGGAAGAGTGAAGCTCTGTGGTGTCCGGGTAGAAAGGGAGTCATAGATTTAAAAGCCAGAGGCACAACTGTGTTTGTTTAATCTCTCCTGCCATTTAATGCAGTCCAGAGGATGTCTGTGGATTAATGAGTGTTTGGATTGGAGAATCTCTCTTGGAAAAATGTCCGGTCTGGACATTGAAATCTCCAGCAGTGGAAGCTCCACAGCAGCACTTGGCCAATTGTTCTGGTCATCAATTACTTCCCAGTCTGAGCAACCTGGTCTAGTGGAAGGTGTCCCTGCCCATGGAGTGAAATGATCTTTAAGGTCCCTCCCAACCCAAACAGTTCTATGATTCTATGAATTTCCTCTTTATGTCAATGTTTCTTTCGCACCCCATATCCTAAGCCTGTGGTCCGGTGCCTTTGACGGCTTTGAGCTCTTCAGGAAAAAATTTAGAGGGGCTAAAGCAGCTCAATGAGTCTAAATTCATTTTCTAGAGCCTGGATCCCATTATTCATCTTCCAGCCAGGGGTGTGATGCTCCCACTTGTTGTCATCTCCAACACCACCCAGCCAAGGAGCTTCTAATGATGAGTGTAGCAAAAGCCATTTATTCCAAATTTATTCAGGTGTTTTAGGTGGCCTGTGGAAAGAGTTCAGCTGTGTTATTAAATTGTTTTGCAGCCTTCTCCTTCCTCTGCTGGGTTTAAGGCATGAAGCTGCTGTGGGTGGCTCTGCACTCCCAGTGTGGACGTGTCACAACTTCAAAATTGATCTTTCAGCTGAAAACAGCTACGAGATGTGACAAACCTTGACACCTCAAGAAGAGGGGTAGCTGGGTGGTCAAGGGTCTGGTCAAACATGTTATCCCGGTGTGCTGAGGGGTCTGCGGGATGTCTGCCTCCAGCTGGAGAGCAGTGACCCGGCACAGCCCTTTACAGTGCTTGGCTGTTTATTGGAGTGCCTCATCTTCTTTAGCTTATTAATTCTTCCCTCATAGCCCACTGTTAGGTAGAAATTGCTTTCTTTTTTACAGATGGGGAATTCCCACCAGGGAAGTTGCAGGCTGTATGCACACTATCTAATTTAGGCACTAACTTAAGCCCCCGGTGTAGTTACTGGGTGGAAGCAGAGACTTTCAGAGAACCTGACAGAGGGAGGGAGTGCTTCCCCCTCTCCCAAGCAGCATCACATGCTCCTGTCTTAGGGATCCAATGTAAAGGACAAATCTTCCCCAGAAGTTGCTGATTTTTCCTAGACCACACCAGACAGGACTGGCACGGCCTAGAGTGAAATGTCTGCCATTTATTTTGGAGCCTAATAGCTATGGGTCAGTCTTCCTTTGGATTTATTTTCTACTACTTTCAGGAGTTTCTTCTGTGATTGGTATCAGACATATTTTAGCAGGGATGTTTTCTCTGGAATGCAGCGGGGTAGGACTGCTGGTAACACAGAATATAAATAAAATACAAGGCAGACGATGACAGTCAATAGAGATTAGTCAAGAATAGACAATTTCAAAACAGTGAAACAACTTTTAAAGGAAAATGCTGTAATTTGGATATAATATGGCTAGATAACTTCACCAGAAACAAGTTATCTATAACCACTTTAAAAAGGACCACCACTGCCTTTAACACTTGGACTTGATGATTTTGGAGGTCGCTTCCAGCCTTACCAGTTCTATGAAAGGAAGATTGTCCTGTGTGGAGGCCTTCAGGGGTTTGTTGTTGTTCTACCCAGTGGAAGAGGGAGTGGTTACAGGTCACACCAGTCTGGGGAGGCACCACAGCTACACCAAAGCAGAGGATCAGAATCGAAAAAGTCTCGGCGAATTTAACGGAGAGCAGGGAGCCACGAAGGGAGAGGTGACAGCAGCTGTCAGACATCTCCAAGGCTGTTGTGAGGGGGCTGAGTCTATTCTCCATGTCCAAGGGGTTAGGGCAAGAAGGAAAGGGCATTGGGTGAGGCCCTGAGATTCAACTTTGGTGTTAAGAAGCACTTCCCAGGAGGAGAGAGAGAACAGCGCTGGGACAGGCCGCCTGGAGGGGCAGTGAAGGCTTTTAACTGCACCTTAGACAAACATCAGCCTCAAAAATACAGGTGACCCTGCCCTGGGGCAGAGGAATGGATAGGTGGCTTCTTGATATCCTTTCCAGCCTTGTTTTCCTGTGGTTTCATTTTACATTGTGAAATTGTGTGGGTTTTGGACGTGCCTGCACAGAGACCTGCTTCATCCATCCCTTACATTCACCAGTATTACTGAGGGAAAGTAAACAAAACTCTTCAAATTCAGCCCATTGTGCTTAAATGCTGCAAAATTTCATGGCTGAGATGTCAGGAGCTGCCTGTCAGTATTTGGGTGCAGGGATGGAGGGTGTTGCATGGCCTGTGTCTGTGCCTGGGCACAGTAGTTGGAGTTTGCGGCGCTTTATTTCCTTTCTAGTCCACTTCTTGGCAACCCATAAAACTCAGACCCAGTCAGGTGAAGGCTGGCTCTATTTTAATCAAGAAATCGTGGCACAAAAATAAAGATTTTTTGGGTGTATTCAATTGTAAGCTTTGATAAAGAGGGATATTTTGATACAAATCCATTTCTATAGCAGTCCTGTGCTGAAAAAAACCCATCAATACTAAAGCCAAAATGGTAGCAATTCCCCTTCCCTTTCTTGCAAGCCCTGATCCTACACCTGGGGATGCTGATGTGGGGAACCAACCCAAGGTGAGAGGTGTGCATCAAAGTAGCTCTGGCTAGAAGCAGAGCACCATGGAGTGGATATCTCTGGGACATTTTTATTAGCATGAAAATAACCCTACAGGGTTGCAGGGCTTTATTTTCTTTCTAGTCCGCTTCTTGGCGACCCATACAACTCCAGACCCAGTCAGGTGAAGTGTATGAAGCCTCTGTTGTACCCCAGGTTCCCCAGGTTTGAGGTGCCCAGAGGACTCCTGGGCCAGACATCAGCTGCAAGGGGCCATGAGGAGTTCTGTGCTCATCAGCTGTGTGAAGTGTGGCCATCGTGGCACACAGCTGGGAAGAAGAATGAATCCCTGGGAGTTTTGGGGCGTGTTTGGAACAGATCAGGTCTTTGGTGGCCATCTTCTCCTTGCACACAATTCTTCACTGTGCCCCACACAGGTCAGTGGAACCACGGCAGTGATAATCCCTCTTTGCTGGGCACTGGTGAAGTTGCACTTTGAATGCTCTGTTTGGTTTTGGCCCCAAAATGGTGCTGGAGAGTGTCCAGAGAAGGGCAACGGTGCTGGGGAAGGGTCTGGAGCACCAGGAGCAGCTGAGGGAGCTGGGGGGGCTCAGCCTGGAGAAAAGGAGGCTCAGGGGGGACCTTCTGGCTCTGCACAACTCCTTGACAGGAGGGGGCAGCCAGGGGAGGGATCAGGATCTACTCCCGAGGAACAAGGGACAGGACAAGAGGAAATGGCCTCAAGTTGCACCAGGGGAGATTTAGATTGGATATTAGGGAAGATTTCTTCAAGGAAAGGGTGGTCAGGCACTGTACCAGGCTGCCCAGGGCAGTGGTGGAGGTTCCCCAGGTTTGCCGTTTCTGGAGGGATTTAGAAGATGTGTGGATGTGGCACTTGGGGACATGGGTTAATGGTGAACATGGCAGTGCTGGGTTGAGGGTTGGAACTCGATCTTAGAGGGCTTTTCCAGCCTCAGTGATTCTATGAACTGCTTGAAGGACAATGGTGTGAACTGGGTTAGGAAGCCGATCTGGGAATAAACATTGCAGGAATGTTCAGGATTTTGAACCCAGATCCTTGAAAAAGTGACATATATATTGATATAAGTGAATAGGGCAACACAGGAGGAAAGCCACAGGACTTCTGAAATTTTATTGCCAGACAACTGTGTCCCTGTGCTTGACGTTTGTGGACTGACTGCCTTGACTGGTGAGTGCAGAGCCTGCTTGAGCAGTGATATCCGCCACCAGACACCGCTGTCCGTATGCCGTGGCAGAAAATGTCCCTGGAAATGGACATCCCCTTCCCTCTGGCCACCTGGAGGATGGACAGCCACAAACACCAGCCAACACAGGCAGCAGCTTCAAAGTGCCTCAGTCATTGAAGTGAATGTGAACGATGCCGTTGACTTCAATGAGAGCAGGACCAGACCCAAAGCCGCTGGCATTAAAAGCAGTTGGGATAAAAAAAAATACACACAGACTTTGGGGAGAGGGTGGTGTCAAGAGGGCATTTTGAGTTAATTTCGGATTTGTTTTTGAGACCACAGCTGGGTGGAATCAGTCCTTTGTGGGGAAACCGTACTTGAATTAACCCGCGGTCGTACCCGCGGATGTAAAAGGGAGGCCAATGTATTAAACATCACTGTCTTGGACATCAGTTCTGAAACCGCCAGTGATCACACCCCGCTTCAAAGAGACCCTCTACCAGGGGCTTGGCTGGGAAGATAAAGCCCTGGCTATTTACCTTCTGACCTTGGTTCAGGACTAAATGGAGAATCTAAATGAAAGTGGTTTGGTGGTCCCAGCTCAGTCCCCGGCAGACAGTTGTCCGTATCACAAAAGCGCCATCCCCAGTTTAACACAATTTGGCACGGCCGCTCCTCTCTGTTCAGGAGAGACCCTGGGCTAAATTAACACAGAGACTAAATTACATCTCCTATGCCATCGTGGAGATGGCAGTCTTCGAAATGGGGCCTTAGAATAGCAGCCTGTGTGGACGCTCTCCAAACTGGCTTCTGGATAAAGAAATCTGCTTTCAGAGCTGCCACTTTCAAGCCTATTGCTCAAGCCAAAAAATGAAAATAAAAGCAAATCACAACACAGGCTTTTTAGGAACTCATACTTAGAACGGGGGTGATGATCTTGGAGAGATTAAAATACACTTTCTGAGTGTTTACTGAAATAGCTGAAATTCTACAGATTATTTTCTCTTATTAAAGCTTCTCATGAGCCATGACCATAAATTGCATCAATTAAATATATTTTTAAATTTTTTATTATTTCTTACTAGAAAAGCCAAAAGATGCTGCCATATAAATGTTCAAGAAGGCATTTGGTTTACATATTCATCATTCACTCATATCTATCTAATTGATCAAATAGATCTAGTGCCTGATACTGTAAACAGCTACAGTCATGTTTAAATAGGAGTAATGGAAATATTTACATTAAAAATACCTGTAAATATTGGTAGGACATGATCACCCAGTGTATGCTAATATATGATGGATATTGTGACGTAGGCAGCATGACATAAATATCAGATTTAGAGCCTGCCTGTGCTGTGTGCTATGAAAGGTGCAGAAGCACGAAGTGGAAAAAGCCCCACAGATCAATAATGAGGTCATTACCACGAAGGCTGAATACAATGCAGGAAAACAATGTCATATCCTCAGTTTTACTCCAATTGTGAGGTGCCTTCCGAGTGAGCCGAGGGGACAGATGGTGGAGCGGTTCCCATGCTCTGACTCCTGCTCACTTTCTGGCTCTTCCTTACTCTTTATGTCTGACTTTGGTGGCATTGCTTAGGCTGGATCTCAGCGTTTTTCAGTGCTTCAGGGCAGTAAAAATTAATAATTATAATTGTGGCTATTAGAGAGTCTGGCTGAGTATTGGAAGTAGTCTGAAAACATCATTATAAGGCTCTTTATGCCTTTCAGCCTCAAAAAGCATTAAAAATGTTTCATGTTTTATGGTACTGCTGGAAAGCCAGAGGTATCACTGTGCACACATTGTGCTTGGGGAAACTGAGGCACAAGGCTGTATCAGTAATTTCAAGTAAATTACTCCACACATGTAAGCTGTGTCTCAGCCTTCTGTGCCAGCAATTAGTAAATCCTTCTTTTCCTCTTCCCAGAAATACCGTGGAAATAAGAGGGAAAAAATTCTTCAGTGGTACAAGTAGTGAGGCAGTTGCTGTATTTAATGTGACAAGGTCAGGATGGGGATGTAACAGGGGATATTGGTAAATGGCTGCAAATGAAGAGATGATACAAATTCATCAGGAAGGAATTGAAAATTGTGGCTTTTCTTTTCTTTTTAAATCAGACTCAATACAAAACATACACCTCATCTGCTCAGGTGTTGCAAACCCTTACACCTGCGAGCAGCTTTTTGCACCAGGAATATTCAGAAGCTTTCAGCCTCTCAAAGGAATAATTGCTCTCAGGACTGAGATCCCAGCTTGTGACAGAAGTACTTCTCATGCCACTGGAAGAAAGGCCTTGCTCCAAATCCCACTGAAGGCGACGGGAGGGCTCTCATGCCAAGGCTTTGGAGCAGTCCCTGCCTGGTAAAGAAGCATGATATATTATACACCTAATTTTCAAAACTGGGTGGCTTAAGTACATCCCTGGGCCAGGCTGTGTGATGGCAGAGTTGAACACCCAAGAAGAATCGAAATGGTCACAAAACGTAATTTCTGCACGTTGACTTTGTGTGGAGGGACGGGTTTTGTGTGGTTTATTTTGCTAAGAAATGGTTCCAGCGCACCCCTCACTGGTCCCCATATGCTGTTCTAGACTGGTCTGTCATAAAAATCCCCCCTTGTGCTCGCAGAAAGGGTGACCCCACATAAACATATGCTCCCCAGACAGGCCCAGTCTTCCCAGCATAATAAATGTGTTCGGGGAGAAGCTGTGCCTCGTCGCCTCTGAACGCCTGGGCTGGCGGGGAGGAGGCTCAGCCCCGGGCAGGATTGGCCCTTTTTGTACACATGGTGCTTTCACTGACATCAGTGAGGGTTTGGAGCTTGAATCCAAAGACATACATGGGGCTGGCAGGAGGCCGGGGCAGGGGTCTAATCTCCCCTGACTGTGCATGTGAAACCGCTATTAATCTTAATGGGAGTGCCACACACTCATCAAGGGAAGAATAGATGAAAGGGAGAATCACAATAGATCATTAGATTAAGCAAATAAATATAAATGAATATTCGTTTGGCCTTTAAAAATATTTTCCTTGACGGTAATGCGAATATTAGGAAGGTTCTTGCGAATATAAAGCCCCCTCGGATCATCACCTTCCTCTGGTGAGTAAGTGAAGAGGAAGAGAGAGAAATAACACTCGTGCTCGTGTCTCTCTTGGGGCGTTGAAGACGACCCAGCTCACCCTAAATGTTTTTAACACCACGGAAAGAGATTTTTATTTCTTCCAGTATCCTATTTAAAAAAAAATAGGATATTCCTCCTTATGCCTTGTATAATTTTCCCCATGGAAAACGGATGATAGGATCCTTCCCTCAGTTTATGTTGCTGGGGATGAGCCCTGCAGAAGGAGCAGTGCTGAAGGAGAAGGAGGAGGAGGAGGCACGGGGAGGTCTGGATGTGCGGCGGCCGAGCATCGCTGCTCCAAGGGGTTTTCATCCCTGCTCCTCACCACAAAACCGGCCAAAAAAACAAGAGGGGCTCCTCTGAGTGACCTCCATCATGGGACAAACTGAGAATTTCCTCTCAGTTATCCTCAGTCCTCTGGAATATAAAATACGAGGGGGGACCTTTGCCTTTGCTTCGGCCTCTCTGAAACGACGTTAAGCACATAAATCAATACGAGAGGGTTTGCAGCACCAAAGCGTGGCCTGATCCTGTCTCTGGCTCTCTGGGATGGAGGCAGAAAGGAGCTGACTGCAGGCCTGGAGGGAATTGGGAATATTGTCCTGGGGGGACGTTGAATCTATTTGCTTCTAAATCCAGCAAGGAAGAGCAGGTCTCATTTCCAACGCTGATATCCAGAGAGCAGCACGCAGGTTTTATTAAATTTCCATATCCTTAAAACTCAGTGGAAGGGCAGAAGTCCATCTCTAACCTTTCACAGTGCCCTGATATTAAGAAGTTAGCCACCATGGGCTGGCCTATACAGCCATTTTTTTAAAAGTAAAAATCAATGAAGAACCCTGCCTAAAATCAATGGGATAATTTGCCACATTAATGTTGCTTTCAAGCTAACTCACAGCGGTCTAACAGCGCTTATTTCGGTTAAAGACAACAACATTTTGGCCCAAGCAGTGTTTATAAGTCTTCCCCTTCCTTCTCATGTTATGGCACAGAGCAAATATGATCTTTACTGGCTCGGGGGAAAGAAAACTCATGCAAAAATTTTAATGAATGAAAATGCTTTCCCGTGAGCAACGCTCTCGCCTTTGGCTCCTCGACGATGCAGTGCAGCAACTCTCTGCTGTGAACCATTTTCGCCCGCTCTGTCGTCCCTTCCAAATTATTTACTACGTGCAAAGTCAGCCAGAATTCAGAAGAAATTGGGCTCGTCGTGACGTAACGAGAGATGTGTGGGAACAAAAGGGCATTCCTTTATCCTTGCCTGCAACCCGAGCTCGGCGGCTTTGAAAGCTTCTCAAGTCTTCCACCAAACTCCTACCCGCTCTGGGTTGGTTTTTTTTTTTCCCCCCTTGTTTTTTTGGTTTTTTTTCTCCCTTCCTTCTTCTGAAAAGTAATTAATATAATCTCATCAGCGGCCCTTACGCAACTGCTCACCTCAGCTTCTCTCTTAGGGTAGCGGGGGCTGTCCGGGGAAGTCAGCAGAGCCGCCCCGAAACACCGTGGCTCCCCCTGCCCCGGCCATGGCCCGGGAGGATGTTTTTAAAGGCGGATCAAGTTGTAAATGGCAGGGATTTCTTCCAACGGCCCTTGTCGGGCTGGCAGACCCTGGATTTACGCCCGTCCTCACCGTCCTGCGTGGGGCTGGATCTTGGCGGCCGCCCTGAATAGGGCTTTTGCAGGAGACGGGATTACTCACACGAGTAACAGCTTGTGGGGATTTGGCCTCCCCTTCCTGCTCGGAACGCAGGATTTTTTTTTTTTTTTTAGGATAATTAAAGCGGTGCTAAAGCACCGGCTATCTGGATGTGGCCTCTGGCATTTTCCACATTGCAGGGGTAAAATAATATGTCCCAGTTAATTTGAGGGGAGGGTTTGTGTCTGGTTTTGAGTGTCCCTAATGAGGCTAAGCACAGAGGGGGAAAAAAAAGAGAGGTTGTGGAAGAAGAAATTCAGGTTTCCTGCAGTCTCCTTCGGCCAGGATGACGTGGGGGATTCCCTCACCTTTTGGTACAGCATTAAAGGACGTGATAGGGAGCTGGTGTAATCCTTGTCGATAAATGCAATAGTCAGCGAGCAAAATTGCCACAGTGCACAGAGAAATTCGGCCTTCACTCACCATATGGAACAGCTGGGAAGAGTTTCAAAACTTTTCCTCCTCCCCTCCCTTCTCTGTATTATGATTTTTTTTTTCCATGCGCACAGAAAACAAAAGAAATAAAACAACCTGACAACTTCGTGCGTTGTCTTGTGACTACAAAAAAAAAAAAAA
>VZRJ01008284.1:799244-829842 GCA_013397565.1 Ptilonorhynchus violaceus
AAAAAAGCCTGTGAAGTATCACTGCTATGTTTTAGTCTAATGCTACTTCTATCTTTTATCCTTTTTAATTAGAAGGCAAATTCTCAGACCGCCAGGCCTAATCCCTACACAGTGGAACAAAGCCCAGCAAAGTCTTTGAACACTGCCCAGCCAGGCAGCACAAACCCTAGTAACTGTTGGCAGTAGGGCTGGGACTCTGACCCTCATCTTAGCCATTCTCTTCCAGCCCCTGATGCTCCCTGCCCTTCGAAACCTTGTCTGTTGTTCTTCTGTTTGGACTGAAAAGACAAAAGGGGAAACAATGTGGGAAACCTAGAGGATTGGCTAGGTGGGATGCGGGGGAGCTGGTGACGGATAGGAGAAAGTAAATGGAGTTTCACGGGAATGGACACAGTGGGGAGAATTGGATCACCAGATTATGTCTTTAGGTTCAAGAAATTTCTTCATCCCTCACTAAATCTTTTCATGGACAATGCCACTTTTAAACAATTGTTGCATTTCCAATTACTACAGGAGTGTTCAAACAAATGGCAAAACCCTTAATGAAAAGTTTGCTCATATTTTAAACTTTGGAGATCAAAATCCATAAAACAAATAGCTTTTACATGAGTTTCGCTCAGACACTTATGTCTCCAAATTATTTACACTTGTGATATTTCCAGTTGAGAGCATAATTTGTGCCTAGTCAAGCAAAACACGCAAATACATATAGATACATGAATTTCCAGAGCTAGCGGGAGCGCCGCAGAATAAACATTTTGACTGAGATGGGCTCACGTCAAGCAAGCCAATATTAAAAAAGCTCTGCCTGCTTTCCATTATTTTGGCTAACTACAAATCATTAAGAGAGAAAACAACAGATGTGGCTACGAGCACTCAAATATCTTCCAAACTGTGACTGTGCACATCAACATAAAAGCCTGAGTTACTGTGGTGTGCAGGGATGATGCTGAGAGCAGCAATGGGATTATTTCAATATATGGGGATCATATGGACCTACCATACCTAAGGAGGCAGAGGAAAAATAAAAATTGGCCTTAGGAAAAAAAAAAAAAAGCACAAGCCCCCTGAAACCTGGGGTTTCAGACAATTTTGCTTTCCCTTTAAAAATTTGAGGCAGGGCTTGGCGTTCCTCCAGCTGATGTAAAATGGGATATCTCTCTAATTTACTCCGTGGAGAATCTGACCCTTTTCCCCCCACTATTTTTTTTTTTTTGGCACTTTGGAGTAGCAGTTACAAAGGACAGTTTCTGATTTCGGCGAGCCTAAGTCTGTTTGGGGAAAAGGGGCATAAGCTCCTCAGATATTTAGGCACTTTTAAAGACATTTACCCTAAATCCTTACACTCGTAGGCACTCACTTTTGAAGGCTAAAGTGGCGGTGTGTTTTTAAAGCAATTTAGTTAAACCAGTGCAAAACTCTTTGTGGACATCATAAATCAATTTAAACCTGGCTTATACCGATTTAGCTTAGTTTAGCTACTAAGTGTCTTAAGCTAAATTGATAAGCCATTTTTAAACCCATTTAAGAATGTCTACACAGGGCTTTGTGCCAGTGAACTTAAATCAATTGAAAACCAATTTTAGCCGGTGCCATTTTGAGTGTAGACAAGATTAGGCATCTTGAATGGGAATGTGTGCTGATCCCATGTTTTCCTTATAACACCTCTGATTCCCAGCACACGGGGCCGGGACCGTAAGTGGCGCGACCAATTTTGGGCTACGACTCTCGCGCGTGTTGTGGAGGTTTTTTTTTGGCCACACTGTAATTGTGGCACTGATCTGCTTGGTGGCCACAATTAAAGGTTTTGGCTTTGGGCTTTGGCAAAATGTTCACGGCAGCCTTTCCCTCGTTGGGTTTTGTTTCTACAGGGGGATGCAGAGGGGTCAATACTGTGCTAAGGCCATCCCAAGTGTCTCCTGACAGATGGGTTTACTGCTTGCACGGGCTCTGTGGTGGTCCCCATGGGCAGAATTGCCTGCACAAGTGCTTTGGTGGGCAGACAAGAGCAGGTATTTCCTTTGGAGGGGTAAAAGTCAGGATTTTGCCTCACAAATGCCACTTTGGTGTGGAGGATCAAGAGCAGAAGACTCCCCTGGGTACAGGTTGGATCAGAGACAGAAACAAGAGGGTGCTGGGGTCACCCTGGCCTGGCTGCTGCAGGTCTCCTCTGGTTTGGAGCATTCAGAATGAGGTGAAGAAGGGTCTTTCTGCTCTTCCGTGAGCAGAAAGGCTTGGGGGTGCTTTCCTTTAGGTGGTACCAAAAGGCCACTGGTGTGGGTGGTGAACACAACAGCTGTGTCCCAGCTTGGTCACAGAATCAAAGAATCACAGAATGGTTTGGGTTGGAAGGGACCTTAAAGACCATCCAGTTCCACCCCCTGCCATGGGCAGGGACACCTTCCACTATCCCAGGTTGCTCCAATCCCCGTCCAACCTGGCCCTGGACACTCCTAGGGATGGGGCAGCCACAGTTTCTCTGTGCAGCCTCTGCCAGTGCAGCCAGGCCCTGCTGACATCTCACATGTGTGAGGTGCTCAGATGACTGCAGGCACCTGTGGGAGAAATGTGTCAGAAGACTGACACTGCCTCCTCCATCAGTGTGTCCTGCATGGATCAGACTTGGTGCAGGGCTAGAGCCAAACTCGGGCAGAGACAAAAGCAGGGGCAGGTGGGGACCTTAGGTATGAGCTGAAGCGCCGTGGATGACTCCAACATCCAAATTTGAGCTTGCACCTAAATACCTTCCTGAGCTGAATCCAGCTGGATTTCTACTCTTAAAAATGAACATTGCATGTTCAGGCAGGTGAGGTGTCAATAAAACACGCAGTTGTTATCATGCATGTGCCTGAAAGCCTCTGGCTCAGCTCCTGTGGGGATGGAAATTCGGTGCAAATGGGGATGCTCAGGATAAGGTGGCTTTGGGCAGTGTGGCTGTGGCCAGGAGGACATTGGGTGAGGGGTTGAGCAGTGTGAGCAGCCATGTCCACCCCCTACATCGCTGACTCTGTGTTGCTTTCAGGTAGTAAAAGGGATTTTTTATTAAAACCTAATCAAAGACTGGGGTGGTTTTGTGCCTGTCGCCAAACGGATTTTTTTTTTAATTTTTTTTATTTCTAATGAACCAACCAATTTAAGAAAAATCCCGCAAATTCTGACCAAATTCCAATCAGATTTAAACTCATGAAAAGAATTACTGCTTGTCCTACACTGGCCTGTTTTGTTCACTGCAGGTGGTGCTTTCGTGTCGTAAACAGGGCCTGTCACGTTGTCATCATGTGTTCAGCTTCTGTGTGGCTACAAACGAGCTGTTTGCCCAAATGAACGAGGAGCAGATGAACAGAGACATTTCCAGTTTCTTTCATTTAAAAAAAAAAATCCTGCCTGGTGGATAAAATTGTTGTGATCTCCTATAACGTTTAACTTTAGCATCTTTCTATCAGAGGCAATTATATTCTTCCCTCCTTGCGGCCTCGGCGTGACACCGTGCCTGTGCCACTGTCCATGCACACATGGTGGAGAGGAGCTGCAAGCCTTCCCTGTAATCTAACCACACACAAATTTCCAAGTGTTTTTCCGTGCCATTAATCTTAATATTGAGTGCCCTAATCTGTTTATAGCGCACAATACACGCTACCCCCTGATAAAAATCTTTTATACATGTCTGGGCAAACAGCATGAATAAATAATGGCCAATTTCCATATTGCCAAGCGAAAAGCTACTGTACATTTATTTTTGTCTCCAGCCTCGCTGCGTCCCTCGTCGGGTGGAGTCTCCTTGCCCCGGAGTGAAAGAGATCAAAGATAACATTCTTCTCTGTCTGGGTGTACTTTGTGGACCTGCCTCCCAACCAAGGGATGAAAGGAACTTGCTAAACTGTTGCCATTTTGCAACATCTGCTATAATTCCCCTAAATCCAGATTTGTCTGACACAGAGAGCTCCTGTTCTTACATCATTGCCATGTGACAGTATAACACCAGTCACATCAAGCTGGAGGATTCCAGCTCCGGGCGATGATAATATGAAGAAAACCTTTTTTGCCTAGGGCAAAACACTTGTAGCAAAGTATTATTCATCTGGCCAATTTAAATCTTCTCTCAAAAAGGTACCCAGAAACATATGCAGCATGCCTTTGTAAAAGGCTTGAGCTGCTCATAGGCAAATGACCTGAACCAAGAGTACAAAACCCAATGTCCTAATTAATTACTGCTAAGCAGCTCTGATACACAGAAAAGAAATGCTGGTACTAATCCTTAACCCTGTCCTACATTCTTAAAATAGCCAAAATATTGCTGACAGCTAGGAAAACAAAATTGCCTCTGATTTAAAGGTTTGGGACCCCGGCTTAAAAAGAAGATCGGAATAAAATATTTGAAAAGAGTGATTTTGAAAATGTCCTGTTGCAGCACATACCCCGGCTCCTCAGTGGTGTGGTCCCTTGTTTTGGGATGGAAACAGTGCCAGGAAAGCAAAGCCCAGCTAAAGCCTCTCTGGGTCTGTGTCTCCCCCCTTTGCTCTGCCCTGTGAGGCTCAGCTCCACAATGCTGTGTTTTTCCTGACAAGCACACCTTGTCTGAACACCACCCTTAACTTATAACAGGGCAAAACAACATCAAAGCATGTCAAGGTGATGCCATTAGCACCTTGCTTGCTGAAGCAGACCCTTGGAGCATTTTTTGGGACACAATCCTTCAGTTTGCAGCCAATGATGTTGAAAACGAGGTTCAGTGTCCACTAACGACAGCCACCGTTTCTCACCACCTCTCTGGGTATCACAGCTTGCTCTGGCAGTGGGGAAACCCACATTTTACAAGGTTTGGTAATTATATATCTTGTGCTGGAGCTGTTCAGTGTTGGGCAGAAAATTTGGGAATTTTTCTGTCTTGAGGGGGTAGGAAGGAACCCGTTTTAGAAAAGAAACAGAACATCGGCTGAAGGGAGAGGACTGTCTGCATTTTCCTTTAGAAATGTCACTGTTTTCAGACATGGGGATAACTCAATCCACACAAGCATCCTTTTGGTAATTTCAAGTTGTTTCTCAGACATACATTTCCAGTTCCCAGTTCTGTGACCGCCTCACTGTTTCCACATTTATTTTCATGTCTCAGAATGGCAGGAGAACCCTAATATCTTTATTTTTTAGTGAGGAAGGGATGCCAAGAGACTCCCCTGGGGCCATGCAGGAGGCCTGCACCACCATGAGGAGCAGGATCCACATTCCCACATCCTTGGATACATCCCCAAACCACAGCCATAGCTCACAAGAGCAACACAAAGCTAGTGTAGACTTTCTGTTGAGTTCTAAGGAGGCTTTCAACTTTGCAATACTATCCTCTGTCTCTTTCTCCATCTCAGTGAGGGTTTTTTTCACCCAAGAGCTGCCCATGTCAGACACTCAGTGCTCCTTGGTGCTGTCCTGAACTGGTTCACAGCAAACCCTTGACTGTTGTTGGCACCCAGGGTTGGAAAATCCATAAATGAAGGCTGCATCTTCCATTGCATCAAGATACAAACTGCCCATGGAGAGAAAGGAATATCCCTTCCTCAGGTGCATCCCTATTCCCTGTGTGCCTCATCCTACAAACTGGGCTGTGATCCCACAGCTCATATGTGAAGGGACTTGGTTATTTCACGTGAAGGATCTGGCGAGCAGGAATTGGGCTCTGAAATTTCTCCCTGACAATCAGGCCAGGCCAGCAGGCCCCCGTGAGTTTATTGGTGGGGGGAAGCCCAAACCATTTGCCCACGAGCGTTTTTCCTCCTGCCCATGCCCTCTTCCCGCAGGCTGTGGCTGTCACGAAAGCCCCAGCTCAAGCTTCGTGCTCCTGGTCAATATGGAGGTGTCAGCAGTCCTTTGTCACTTTGCTATTGTGAACTCAATGCCTGAGTGATGTCCTCAGCTTAGTGATGACTTTGGGTGAGTCAGCTCTGACTCAGAGACCTGCAGCAGCTCCGCTTTGGGGATAATTCCCTCCCTGGTTTGGTTTTTCATGCCACGCAGGGCACTGACTTCTGTTTCTGCGGGTACATTTTAGCAGCCAGGTGCCTGTGGATGCTGTGAAATCCAGTGTGCCCTAGAGAAGAGAAGGCTCCAGGGGGACCTTAGAACCCCTTCCAGTGCCTAAAGGGGCTCCAGGAGAACTGGAGAGGGACTTTGGAAAAGGGATGGAGGGACAGGACAAGGGGGAATGGTTTCCCACTGCCAGAGGACAGGGTTAGATGGGATATTGGGAAGAAATTCTTCCTAGTGAGGGTTGTGAGGTCCTGGCACAGGCTGCCCAGAGAAGCTGTGGCTGCCCCATCCCTGGAAGTGTTCCAGGCCAGGTTGGATGGGACTTGGAGCACCCTGGGATAGTGGAAGGTGTCCCATGACAGAGCGATTGGAATGAGATGGTTTTTAAATTCCCTTCCAATCCAAACTGTTCTGTGATTCTGTGAAACCCCTTCAGACAGGAATTAAACATGCTGGCTTTGATAACCTGGGTGTATAGGATCGATAGGGCTCTGCAGATACCTTCCCATGGCTCTGCAGGTCACTGGGACTTCCAGCATCCCTGTCCTGCACGACTGGCTCAGACTGGAGCCTCCGTTCAACAGCTCACTAAAAAGGATATTTTTATTTTCAGAGGGGTTACTTATTATCAAGGAGAGTGCTTGTTTCTATAACCCAGATAATTACCTGAAATCAGGATTTCTCTGCTCATTATTACCATAATTTTAAAATTATTTGCAGGGAAATAAAAGTGGTGTCTGCAGTCCCACTCATTTCCTAGACAAACATTCTTGTTAAATCCACATCCCCCATTTTAACTTCTTTTTTCTTTTTTCTTTTTTTTTTTCTTTTCTTAAAGCACTCTTGCCATCTTCCTAAATTTGGCTGTGCCACCATTTCATTTTGCTAATACCCCTTGAAACTGTTAACACTTTTTCCTGAATACTTTCCTAGTGGACGCGAAGCAAAAAGGAAGAAAGGCTACTGTCAAATTGATTAAGTGAAAGCTCATTAGAGAAAGTAACAAGAGGTAAAATCTGCATATGCATTGCAGAAATGTGTCTGATCTTGCTAAGTTGTGAAAAGACAAAATAAGCTCAAACCTCCTTGTGCTGTAAGTAGTTCTGGGGAGATGGGGGCTGGGGATGGGAAGGGCTCCCAAATGTGTGCGACATTAAGGATTCCTCCTCGGAAATAGGGCTGTGGAGCAGCCCCTGCTAACACCACTTCACTGAAGGGTTTGCCAGCGCTTGAACGACCAGCCCTGATTTACAGGGGGTTGTGCCTGTGCCGTAAAAATTCTCCATTCCTTGAACCTCGACAAACAAGACCACAACACAAAACCCCTGGACAGCAATCCAGCAAAACTGCTTCAGTGGTGGTTCCTTAAAAATAAAGCACAATATAAAGTCAGAGGTAATTACTGTGTGTGTTCTCACAGCTCACAAACACCTTTCCATGCCTGTCTTTTTTTTTTTTCCCCCCCAAGCATCGGTAGGTAATTTTTTTGGCTTGAAATAGGGAAGAACTCATTTTAGTTTTAACAAGCTAAGTGGTTGAATTATTGATGTTTGAAAATGAGCCCTATCAGCTCATCCCGGGGAGACTTAGAGGCAAAGGCACGAGCTGGACACGTCCTCCGCTGGGAACACCTTGGGTGGGATCCAAGTTTGTGAGTGTTTCTGGGTGTTTCATCCCGACTGTTCATCATATCCACTCTGGGGCCAGGATGCTGCAGGGTCTGCAGATGAATTCCACCTTTCCCCCATGGCTTGTCCCCCCATAACCAGGGATCTCTGATTGCCCATGGGGATGCTTCACTCCAGTGCATCATTTTGGGGCATCTTTCTCAGCTTAGCTGAGCCCTTGTCAGAGGCTCAAACTGAGCGCTGTGTGATGGCTGCAGATTAAATTGACTTTAATTTCAGAAAACACAGATCAAAATTCTGATGTGACTTTGAATATGGACTGTACCTCTCCTTCCACAAGCTTTTTTGTAAGAGGCAGAAGGGGCCAGCACTTAACCCTTGCTGCCTGCAGTAAACGTGTTACTAATACCTTAAATAACTTCGCTCTTACACACACAATCTAACAGACTTTGTTTCTTCTACCTTTTTTAAAAAAATAAATCTATATCCCAATTAAAAGAGGCCAAAGAAGAGGAATACCAAAGTACCAGGCTAAAGTAATGTGATAACTTTGAACTTAATCCATAAAAGACAGATATTTTACGGTTCAGGCTAAAACTCAAGGCTGACATCTAACCTGACACAAATATGCTGTTGCGTGTAAGAGTCCTTGTTAAAAAAAAAAAAAAAATGCTGAGAATCTGCAGGCATAAGCCTGACAGGGCTAATTTAAATAGGAAAATGTATCTGTTTGGGAGGTAGACCACACGTCTGAAAGTTATGAAAGCAAACGCCAATAATAACCATCTAAGGCAGAGCACGTTCCTTGGAATGTGGAAATTACTGTATTACAACAAAGCTGTTGTTTCCACCAGGGTGTTTTGTAGCCTGGCTCATAATATTATGTATTTCGGCAGATCCTGGTAATTACAAATTTAAGTCTTAAATCCTCAGCTTTTCTTTATGTTCTCAAAGTACCCCTATAGGTATCCTCGCTCCAAGCTTAAATCAGACCCCAAATACAAGGTGAAATGGGGCTGGTTGAATTCCTGCACTTTATAATGATATTTATTAAGCTAGTTTTGAAGGGAAGTGTTGAGCCGAGCGTTTTATTTAAATCCAATGGTACTCCAAAGTGCTCTGGAATTGTTTAATTAAAACCAAGGTGCACATTAATAAGAAAGGATATCATTTTGTCATTTATATATAATTTCTTGATTTTGTTAGGGGAATGAAAAATGAAGAAAGCCCCCCAAAATATAAAGAGAAGGAAGGACCAGTAAGCCTGATAATAGCCCTCCATGGAGAAGAAATAAGTATACAACAGAAGAAAAGCACAGTGAGGAACATAATGTTAGTAAAACACTCTTAATGCTACACAAGCTGTAGAAAATGCTACTTTGCATTTGGGCTGCAGCATCGTTAACTGTGAGCAATTGAGTAAAGAGTGCACCTTTTAAACTAATTCCTTGTGCTGGAGACACAGCCACATCCAGGAGCCTACCTCATTAATATGCTATAGTGGTCAAATAGGAGATTAATAACAAAGTCACCTGCTAAACCTACAAGGAACCTGTTGATTAACAATAAGCTCCAAAAATAAGATACCAGCCTGCAAAGCAAAATCGAGTCCAAGGGCAACAAGTGCTTCTGTAATTTATTCCTTCTTTACACAAGGGCATAAAGCTCCCTTTATAACCGTGTTTTCAAGGCCCTGCTGTGAGCTGTAGGTGTGAGCTTTTCAGCTGATTTATTAATTTTAGTTTCAATCAAAGTGTCACCTGCAGACACAAAAATGTCGGCCTAGCCACAGAAAATACAGTAAAAAAAAAAAGGGGGGGGGGGGGGGAAACAGAGGCAGAGAAAGAGAAAGACCAAAGGTTTTATTCTGAGAAACTCTGCCAGCAATATTTTTAATATTTTTTTTTTGTCACGTGAACAGCGGACAGCCTATTCTCCACGTAGCCCAAATAATTCCCAGCCACATAATTAAAAAAAAAAAAAAAAATTCCGAAATTAAACATTTTTGTCATACTTGGAAAGTCAGCCTCAGACCCGGGCAATGGCGCTAACCCGGCGGCTGCCAAAACAATCAGCCCCTGTTGTCAGTAGGGGGACATTCTCCCCAACCAACCGCCTGAACAACAAGTCCACTGAGCAAAATGTGCAAAAAATTCTCAATTAGTTGTCTTTATTTAGTGAACACTATGGGGTCCTCAACGGCGCTATAGAATTATGGCAGGAAAGCTGAGCTCTTCAGTGGCTTATTAGCATTCTCCGAGGGTTGGAGTGCTGCTGGTAGCAGACTGGTGCCTCCAAGAGCTGGTGGTGGGACCCCGGCACTCCTTGGGTTTTGTCCTTTTGTCCTTCCCAGCCAGCAGGAAGTACGGCCCCGTGTCCAGGGTATTCTGGGATATCTTCATCTCATTCACCGCCCGCGGGACTGGCAGCGCCCGTGCCTTTGTCGGTGGCCATGAGCATCCTCCTAGGCTGGGAAGCAAAAGCTCTGGGTTTGCCATTTAAAAAAAACCTCCCAACCCACGTTCAGAAAGTGGCTCTGCTCCCTCCTCCCTCCTTTCCCCACCAGTTTTCCCAAATGAACGTCCCCCGTCAATGGGCTGGGGTGAACGTTATGGTGCCGTCCTATTAAATTACATCAGATGTTATCGACACCCTGCTTCCATGTTGGAGCAAAAGAAGGAAAATAGGGGCCAATGGAAGCAGCTCCTTGTCCAATTCTTATTTAATTTAAATGTAAAGTGAATTTATTTTTCTTTTTTTTTTTTTAATAAAAGAGAGGGGGAGCAAAAAAAAGTTGAGTAGCAAGTGCTAGAAATGTCTTTTCTGAGAAAGAGGGTATTTGCTGCTTTAGGGAAAACACTATCATTGACTAAATTAACAAGTTGTCTTATCAACTGCCATAAGCCTTGAAGTCTAATTAATTTAGTACTGATCAATAGCCTTGAATGAAGCATTGATTTCTGCAGCTTTCCGGGGCTGCAGCAGAAACACATTCCCTGCTCCTTGCACACTTCCCTCGTAGGAACCAAGCACTTGTGGTAGTAACATTTATGTCCCTCTCTTTAACATCCAGAAAGAATTTTAGGAATTAATTTCCATGAGAGACTTAATTCTAAAATGTATTTTAAAGAAAGAAAGTGGCATGACAGGGGGTCCTGGGAAATCTCTCTTCTTGGGGTTATGTTCTGCTCTAAGAATCTCTAAGAGGAAAAGGATGCAGTAGTAGATCAGGAAATGGTGTAAAGCTTGGCAGAACTTAGAGGTATCAGTGGGTTTTTCCTCTTTGATGCCCACCACAGGATTGACTCCTTGGACAAATGCAATGGATTGAGCAGGAGGATCCCCGATCTGCTTTTAAGGTACAGACCTACAGTCCTCTGAATAGCTTGTTAAAAACGTTGCAGAATCAACCCTCCACGGTCATTAGAAAAAGACCAGAGTCACCAAACACCAAGAGATGAGCCTCAAATTAAAGTTGCTCAACTGATGTGGGCATATTCGAGCTGCCATCCAGAGACGTGCCATGACAGAACACTGCTGTGGGGGCAGGGAAGACATCGAGGACAGTGGCTTGAATTTCTTGAGAAGGAAAAGGAGACACCAAAGGAGTGTGGGGTGCTGGTGAAAAGGCTCTCAGGAGCCCCTTCACGGCGGTTTCAGACCCAAAGTGCTGTGCCCACACTGCAACAAGATGTGCAAACCCACGGCCCGAGGCCCCGTGGGTGTTGGAGGCACCGTCAGCTGCGGCTCTTTTGTGCCATCCTTGCCCCGGGTGGATGTGGGCTGGTCTCCCCCAGGGAAATGGGCTCATTATTCGTATCTGCAAGCCCTGGGGAGAGTTCCCCATCTGGCGGGATGGGGTTAAATTCCGCCCTGGGCTATGTCCCCACAACACCCGCTGCGGATGGTGCTCCGCCTTGGGCACCGCCACCCGGAGCCCGAGCATGGAGCTTCCCTGGTTTGTCAAAATCGCTCATGGCCAAATCCATCTGGGTAAAATGAAGGAAAAAGATGAATTTGCAAGATGTGGTTTCCTATCTCGCATCTGCTGGGAAGTGCTTTGGCAGCCCCAGCAGAGCTGCTGCGGTGTAAGAGAGGTCAGAGTCAGACCCTAAGTGCTTACAAATTAGCTTAAATTCCAAACCTGTGCTAGCAGGCGTCAAGCGTTGTGACAGGTCTCCTCCAAACCCTCCACTTCCACCACCCTGCCTGGCTGAAGCACATCATTCATTTTATTTCTTTATTCTACATATTCTCCTAGGGAAAAAGCCACACAACCCGAATCCTGTGGAAAAAAAAAAGAAAAGAAAAAAAAAAAGAAATGACAATAGTAAAAATTCAGCACCGCAGAAGAACTACATTTAACCTTTACAAAATTTGGCCCTTTTAACTCCTAGCTAAAAAAAGAAACCAAAAAAAGCCCCACCACAAAAGTCCCTCTCCTAGTCTGTTTGGGGGCCTCCATGAGTTTCCATAGCACTTTACAAAAGATCTTTATTGAAGAAAAGATTGGACAAACTTTCCTTATATGTGTGGCCCTAGTCATTAATTGCCCCTGTCTTCTTTACCAAGGCCTTATTCCTATGTAAATACCCTTGCATAATGTTACAGGCTATTGTCAGGCCAGCGCCAGTCAGTCGCCACTTATATGCATTTTTATTTCAATCCGCTGCGCCGGAGAATGAAAAGATGTCTGGACTTAAGCTGTTTACCAACTGGGCCAAAGCTGCAGTGTGGAAGAACTGAAGAAAGCACCAGGCAACTGCAGGAACAGGCCTGGACAATGCGAGCAGCCATTTTCAGTTGAGTTATTAACCTACCCTGAAACTCTTCTAATCTACGCCTTTTTTAAAGAACAAATGTACTGAACCAAACATGAATGAGCCAGGACTATTAAGAGAGAAATCCTCTAAAGGACTATTGAGTGCAGCATAGGTTTGTAATCATTTTGTCTCAGTTGCCTGCTACCAACATTATCAATGATGAAAATGCTTGCTCAGTTGTGGGGGATTGTCTCGTAATTAAACGACAGCGCCGTACTGTAAAAGGACACGCAGGAACACAGGAGATACCGGGGGCTTTCAAACGAGCCGCTCCCAGAAAGGACTCGGAACGGGCACGGATTACAATCCGACTTGAAAAACTGAATTAAGGACATCGGGGTCTTCCTTTTGAAACACTTTTTTAGGCTCGTCGGGGAAGGAGGAGCCGCTGGGACGGGCCCTCGCGCGCAGTACGCTTCAGATGAAAGGGAGCTGAAGTGTGTAGAGGAAATTTTTCCTTGCTTTAGGTTGGGAAAAAAGTACAAAAATGGAAAATCAAACCCTCACATATGCTTGCAGAAAAAGGAAAGAAAAAAAAACTTATAAGTTTGCTGCAGGCCACATCTTTGTAGTGACTTAATGGCACTACAATCTACATAGTGTAGTATTAGCCTTAAGAAACTCTTGACTATTTGCATGCATATTAGAATCCAATGAGAGCTTAATAAGTGCATATATATGACAGAGGAAACATCTCATTGCATAGTTAAAGCTACAAAAAAACATTGAGGGAGGCAAAGTCTCAAGTTAATTACCATTACAATGCAATCAAGTACAGCAGTCATAGCTGAAATCCTTTTCTATTAAGACTGCTAGGCTCAACCTTGTCTCTGCAGGTCAGCTCCAGCACAGATAACCTTTCCAGCAGACAAATACATGTAAAATTGGCTCATCTAATTAAAAGCTCAGGGAGGTGTAGAAAAATACCAGCACATTGAGGCTGAGCAAATCACAGAGTACCCCCTCCAGCTGGATGAAGCTACAATATGTGGCTGCTGTTTGTTCTGGAAGGAAACTGAGTCACTTACCATTTCAATAGGTTAATCAATTGACAATTAAACGGAGAAATTGGTTAACTCTGCAACAATTAACACGACACTCTATTAAGTACACTTTCTAATTGCCACAGCTGCAAGTGAAAATTAACGTCTGTGTCAAAGCGGCCGCACGAGGCTGGGCTGTTCCTGGCGGTGGCAAGGTAATAAATGTCGCTTTAAAAGCCTGTTGTTCATTTTAGACCCTCGAGCACAGTGGGGAAAGGGCCCGGTGCTGAGCTCTGTGGTCAGATACAGAGCACCACGTGCGTTTATTGAGTGTGTGTGGACCCACGGGGTGCTGAACACATTTGTGTGTGTGCACACACGTCGCTAGGATAACGCTTATCCCTTCAAAACAAATTTTAAAATCACTTGTAAACTTCTTTGAGTGTGAAAGGTCTAAAATACACATATGTAGTGTGCAAATTGTGTGTGTGTGTCATCAAAGGTACACACGGAAGCAAATTCCCTGGAAGTGTTCCAGGCCAGGTTGGATGAGGCTTGGAGCAACCTGGGATAGTGGAAGGTGTCCCTGCTTGGAACAAGATGAGCTTAAGGTCCCTTCCAACCCAAAGCATTCTGTGACTCTATGTAAAGACACAGAATTACACCCACCCTCCTCCTCCAAAGGATAAGAAGGAAATAAAAGCAACCAAATGGGTATTTAATGGTAATTTGGAAAGGTTCTGATTTTGAAGAAATATTTAGTTGTGGCCAGAAATCAGAGCAGACACCAGCTGATCCCTCCCAAAGCCGATGGAAACATTGTCTTTGCTTTTCTAGGGACAGAAATATTTAGCTTACAGTAAAAGGTGCTGAGCTGGGCGGGTTCAGCTCCCAACTCTTCTGTGCAGCTCCCGGGTGCTTTGCTGGAAGTACAATTGAGGTATAAAATACATGTACCTGGTATGAACCGTGCTGCTTGCTCCAAAAACCATGGTGGAGGATGCCTGCCCCTCCCACAGTCCTACAGACTGTGTGTCCAGGGGAGATGCTCAGCAGTGGCCACTGAACACAGATCTCAGGTTATTTTTTAATACAAATGATCACTGACTTCTTCATTTGGTGACCTTTAATCTCTGTTCATTCACTCTAGAAAAGCAGTAGTCCCCAGGTCCACCAGAGCTCTTCTTCTGGTCAAAACACAGAGACCCAGGACCTGGAGGAGATCCTGATAAAAGGGCAACAAACCCTATAATCCTCTGGGTGCCTTTTGTGGTGCTCAGCAATCTGCAGGAGTGAGGTTGCATCTTTTGGGGTGTTTAGGGAAATCTGCTTGCTTGTGGATCCAGCACTAGGATGACCTGTGTCACATGTAGGTGGTTGGGGACAGGAGTGTGACACATCCTTGCATTTTACTGCTGCTTTCTGTCTGTTTTCTGCAGGTGTGGTGGGGTGGGAGGTATCAGAATAGAATAGAATAGAGTAGAATAAGACAGAATAGAACAGAACAGAACAGAATATCCTGAACTGGAAGGGACCCAAAAGAATCATTGAGTCCTGCACTGGACAGCCTCAACAATCCCACCCTGTGCCTGAAGATCTTGTCCAAATCCTCTTTGAGCTCTGGCAGCCTTGGGGCCATGACCATTCCCTGGGGAGCCTGTTCCAGTGTCCAACCACCCTCTGGGGGAAGAACCCCTTTTCCTGATATCCAACCTAAACCTCCCTGGACACAGCTTCCTGCCATTCCCTTGGGTCCTACCATGGTCTCTCAAACACAGGCCTCTACAACCAGCCAGTTTAGGCTGGAACAACCTATTTCCTACTGGATATGAGGCACTTATTTGGGACCCCAACACGAGAAGCCCTACAGAGACTTGCAAGGACATGGTCAGGTTCTCCCAGAGTAAATTCTATTACTCCCAAGGTCTGCTGTGAAAGAAGCAAAGCTGTAAATCCTCAAAGCTAATAGTGGTATAATTGTGATTATTTGGTCGGGTTTTGTTTGGTTGGGCTTTTTGTGGGGTTTTTTGGCCAAAAAAAAAAAAAAACAGGGAAAGACAAAAGGTTACATCAGTTGTTCAGAACCCAAAGCATGAGAATTACAGATTTCTGCAATGAGATGAATTAAGCTAAAAGCCATATTAAGCAGCACTGCACATCTGCTGCATTTTTTAATTCCCTGTGTGTCCTTGCTGCTTATTGTTAAACTTGTTGTTGGGCTAATTGATAAAATCAAGCCCTAACATTTTAACCAGCCCAAATTCTCAACAGGCTGCAGAATTCCTTCCAGTCTGGCTTTCCAGAAACTCGTACCTGCAGACAGGATCGAATTTTGCTGGGACAGCCTATGAGCTGCTTCGTTCCCTGGTGCTGGAGTATTTAGATTTGTGACAGGCAGAAAAGCCAGAGGGATGGTGGCTGTTTTTTCCCTTCCTGAACAAAGTCTGTTGCAGCAGCAGGGAGGAGAACAAGGTCTGCCAGGATTCAGCATCCAGCCTTGGAGTACCTGCAGCCGCAGGAGAGGACTCCGTGGGACGTGGTGTGGATGTCTGATGTGCACTGAAATGTGTCACTTGAAGGGGCTGCTTGCCTGGCAGCTTCCCAGAGAGCCCAGCAGAGCTGGTGGCAGTGGTTCAGGCTAAATAAACAGTGAGGAGTGAGAGATCAGGGCGAAATCCCGGCTTGGAGGAGCCTGCTGGTGGCTCTGCCAGGCCAGCACTCCTCTGCTGAAAAAAAACCCTTCCTGTTTTTTCTAACCTTCCTTGCAGAAATACGCTGAGCAGACAGTGCAAATCTTTGATGCAACACCTGGAGAAACAGGAAAACCAAGGGTTTCCCCCCTTTTTTTTTTCGGCACCAGAGCCTGTGCTGCCAGCCCTGCCGGGGCTGAGGGGAGGTTTGTCCCCGAGTGCCGTGGGTGTCGTTGAACATATACTCCTAATTGCAGCTGCTTTCCCTCTAATTATAGCTCCGTTTGGTTAGGATTTTCCTCCAATCCCTCATTTCCCCTAAAGCAAACACCAGAGCACCAGAGTTGTAACCCCAGTGGGGACATTTATTAATAACCCCCTCGGCAAATAGGGAAAAAAATCATTACGCTGTATTAGGCGCTAAAATATTTTCCCACTGCAAAGGCTAATTGATAAAACCAAGCAGATATTATGGGGCAATTAATGTTAAGATGAAAATAAACACAAGAGCAAAACAAAAACAGGCTGATGGAGAGTGTTGGTTTTTTTTTTTTCTGGCTTCCAGGAGTTTTCTTGTGAGTTAGAAATGAGATGCTGGTAAATAATCTGAGATTACCTGCTTAGAAAAGGAGAGATTAAAAGGGGAATTGAAGGAAGGGATTCTTGCACAGCTCTTCCAGTGAGAGTGGTTACAAGTCTTAAGGGTTTTTGCATGTCCTTCAAAAAAACTTTCTATTTTGAACTGGCTTTTCCCCTCACTTCCCAGAACAGCTCCATATTCTGCACTTCAGTGTAAAAGTTGTCCAGCACAATCTGAGTGAGTTTACAGTCCCAGAGCAAAATCCATAGTGGTGTCAGTTTGAGTAATTAAAAAGTGGAAAAAGAGGGGAAAATTATGATTTTATCATCTGAACTATCCCCTGCTTCAGACTTAAAATAAAGATGCTCAGGGGAAAGCAAAATCTGGCAAAACTCTGAACTTATTCTGGAGGGATTGTCTGTTTACTTGCTGTTTGTACAGCTCGAACACCTTCGGTCTTAACCCATGTCCAGGGCTTCCAGCTGCGAGTGCAAATCAAACAGTGCATGGCCAGTGAAGGAAGAACACTGGTCCAGCCACACAGCCCAGGCACTAACTCTGGGATGGGGAAGGGGATAATGAAGACACAGACAAACGAGACACTTCCTACCTGATATTTTATTCATTGATCAAACAATATTACATATTCCCATCGATGCAGGCACTGGGAATTTTGCAGGGCTGATGAATAGCAAGCAGAAGGGAAAGAGCAAACTCTTCGCTGAGCAGCAGTTTTTATTTCAGTTAGATTTGTGAATTTTTATTTGTTTTAGGTTAGTAAGGCTCTCTAGCAGCTCAGAGTGCAGTGCAACTCGTGCCTAAAGAGATGGTGGATGCAAGGAATCCCTCACTTTATTCTTGCCTGTCTAGGGTTCCAAAAAAGTCACAATACCACATTTTTTACACTATAGTAATAAAAAAGTCGGATGTGTCCAGTCCCTATTTGAGGATTGCACATAGGCTGACAGGATTTCTGCATATCACAGAAGAGGTTTTTGGGTGTTTCTTGTGAAAATTCCTCCTGTGTCTGCTGGGGCAAACCAGGTCGGCTTCTAACCCGAGGAGGATTCCAGTGGGTATTTGGGTCAGGTCTGTGTGTTCTTCTACTGCCAAGCAAGTCCTGAGGGACTTGTCCCTGCTGCATCCAAGGTGGGGCAGGACCTTTTAACCAGGCCCTGCTTGACCCATGGCCATTCCCAGAGTCAGCAGGCCAGAGGGAAGTGGATATTTAGAAGGAGATCCCTCTATCACAGGCTGTGTTCAGGGGGGCTCACATGTCCTGAGGCTGCCTGAGGGCAAACACCCCTCCCCATTTACCTGTGACCCAGCTGAGGTTGTGCTTGGCTGCCTATCACATCTCAGGGGCATCAGTTCATGGTGGGCTGTGGGATGAAGATTTTGAGCTGCTCACTGGCCTTTCATTCACCTTTCTCAAAGGGGCTGTCGGAGTCTTGTCCCTCCTGGAACATCTGGACTGCTGGGCATAGCTGCATTCCCAGGGAAGAGAAACCTACACGGAGAACCAAGGGCAAAGCTGAAGGCAGGATTCAAGTGTTCACTCCACATGTGCTGTTCCAGCATCAGGGAGATGTCGTGGTGGCAGCTCATCCCAGCTGTGCTCGCTTTGGAAGGGACTTTGTGGGCCTCCCAGCACATCCTCATTCATGTTGTGGATCCAAATCATCACCTACACAGAGATCAGCTTGTGGGTGAGTGTTAAAAGAGACTCCTGTGTTGATAACTTCAGCTGGGCTCTGTTGTTTTGTGGCCTCAGATACTCTGAGTTTTCAGGGAACGTGGTACCACAAGTGTTGGGACAAGGTGGGAGAGAAGGAATCAGCTGCTCATGGATATTCCTCCTACCAAGCCAGCTGCAAATGGGCCATCTCAGTGTGACATCACTGATATAATGAGTTAGAGATTTTGCTTGTTTTAGACATCTACAGCTTGGATGAGGTCTTAGCCCAAGTGGTTGGGGAAATATCTGAAACTATAAAATCCAAATTTTAGAAAATATTCAAAAACTCTTTGACAGTTGTAAGGAAAAAAAAAAAGCCCCAAAGGGGAATCTATTTTTCCAGGGAAGGGAGAAACTGAGAGCAGATGAGCAGAGCAGGGATGCTCTGGGTGGTTTTGGGTGTTGGGGAGCAAGAGTGGTGGCACCCCTGGATGACCCCCCAGTGTCTGGCAGGCAGGGAACCTTGCCCCTGCCTGGGTGAGGTAGTCCCACCACACTGACCCTGAGCTCCCACCACCCTTGAAGCCATCATCTGCCACTGGGGCCAGGTTTCTGCCTCCTCAAACCACCCTCCACATTTTGCAAGAGCCCTGAAGTAAGAATTGCAGAGTTAAGTGTGCTCCTAATTCCCTCTCCATGTTCATGGGTCCCTTTAGATGCAACCTTTTGATCACTAGACTCCCTTCCCAATCTCCTTCCTTACTGCCAATGCTCCTGTCAGTGCTTATCACACATCCATTTTCCTTCTTTTCCTTTTTCTCTGTACATCTGCAATGCTGTGGCCCTCATGCTGCTCCTCACTGTTGTTCAGCCCTTTTTATTCCAATCTGGACAATTTTTTCCCTTCTTTTTCCTGGGATCCTCAACAGGACCTGGAAGGAGTAACTGCTGCTGCTTTTGCAGTAGAAGAGAAGAGCTTTGAAAGTGAGAACCTTTCAGCTCTGCCTGCAATAAAGGCAGCACATTTCCCAAGCTGGAAATGACCACAGCTTTATTCAGACTTCCACCAAGGGAGATGGTAACCAGTGTTACCTCAGCCCTTGGATATTTTGCAGCCCCTAGTTCATAGGATCAAAGAATGGTTTGGGTTAGAAGGAGCCCTAAAGTCCACCCAGTCCCAACCCCCTGCCATGGGCAGGGACACCTTCCACTATCCCAGGTTGCTCCAAGCCCCATCCAACCTGGCCTTGGACACTTCCAGGGATGGGGCAGCCACAGCTTCTCTGGGCAATGAGTATCTCCTTACTCCTTCTCACCACTTTCCCGCACTCCTGGCTTTTCTGTTTCACCTGGCTCCTCCTGGAAGCTCTGCCTCTCCCCTTTCTCCCCCACCACTTACCTCCTGCCACTTTCTGGCCTCTTGGAACATCCATTTCGATTTGTTTGTGCTGCCTGTTTTTTCCTGTGATGTTCCAAGCTCCAGCACGCTCCAGAGCAAAGTACAGAGGATCTAAGCAAGACCAGGAAAACACTTGCATTATCACAAACACAATTTATTGTGTAACAATGGTGCTTCACGGGTAATACACAGCAGTCACACCTGTCCCTGCTCATTGCAGGGGACTTGGAGTAGATGACCTGTAAAGGTTCCTTCCAACTCAATTTATTCCATGATTCCATGACTCCCAAAAGGCACTTTGCTTTCAAAGTCGGTGGTCAGTATATCAAATGTGATATAAATATGTGAGTCTGCTCCATAACACAGACAAAGATCCGGAGGGGAGTTTCAGGGATGTGACTGGTGGTCCCTTGCCCCATGTCTGACTCATTCCCTCTGGTCCTGGACATGAACGGACCACCATGGTGGTGCAAAGTCACCCCAGCCACAGGTGAGGGTGCCCTGGTGAGGGCTGGGGACAGGGGGAGGGCACCTGCATTTCATCTGATCATGTCAGTGAATGACACTTATGGAGTGGGGATATTTGTGCTGCTTTATTTGTGCCTGGGACGTGAACCGAGAACCTCTTTAGGATGCTGGTGGAAGTGGCAGGGTTTATTTAGCCAAGCTGTTGGTATTTTGGGGTATTTCTGTGCTGCTTTATCACCTCAAAAAGAGGCAGGCTGCTTAAAATACTCAATATTTAGAAAAGCTTGTTTCATCTTTCTTGTCTTGTGTTATTGGTGTGGAATATTCCCTTCTTAAGCACACTGCAATAATATTAGATAATTACTTAGCTCATTTTTCTATATGGGTTTTGGTAATTCATAATTGTCTCAGAGCTGAGGAAATGTTTCCTTTAAGAAGGTTAAACAAAGAGTTTATTGACATTAGTGAAGATTGGTTAAAGAAAACATTATTAAATAAAAGGAGCTTTATTTAAACACTAAATTAATCATTTAAAGGCAAATTAGAGGTCGTAACTCCTCCTAAATAAATAATGTTAAACAATAATTAGATATCCATTTTAGATTACAGGCAAGCACTTGGGTTCAGTGGGCTGAAAAACAAGTTTCTTCTCATCTCTTCAAATTTGTTCAATATACATAATTAAAGCGAATCGCTGCCCCGCTTAAATTTTCCATTCTGAGATTAAAAACAGATTCCGTTTGTAACTGTGTGTCACATTCGCCATTAGATGATAAAACATCTTTAAAGCTTCACTTTCATGTAAACAGAAGAAAAGATGAGAGCATCCGGAGAGATCCCCGGCAGTGGAAATCGATTCTCCTAAGCTACTGGTTACAGTTATCAATCTTATCAAACAGGCCGATGCATGAGTGCCCTCAGCCACTTGGATTTGTATGATCTCCCTTTGCCAGAGTTAACCTTCCCCACATTCCAGCGTGTGCAAGAGGCCCTATCTGGGCTATAATTACCCTCCCTTTCATTAGCGCTCTTACTCATCTCTTAAGTGCGAGATAAAATTAAAGAAACCTTTTTCCTCCCTCGCTTCATTGCGCTTTTTTTTTCATTTTATTCAATTTTTTAATTTTTTTTTTTTTTGGTAGGCTCTGAGCGGTTTCATTTGTGCTTTCCTACGAACATGAACCAACCTTCCCCTTTATCATCCCCCTTTTGAGGAGGGATCCGGGACAGGCAGTCCCAAACCCACCATCCCACCTCTCACCGCCGCTGGGTTTGCCTTAGCCCTCCTCAAAACGACGACGGCTGCTGAGCCCTGACAGGAACCACACCACCCCACCCTCCAGAACCTTCCGTGGGCTCTCCTAGCCCCGCTGCCAGCCGGCTCAGTCAGGAGCGCCGGGAATTTTTGCCGGCCGCGGTGCATTAATCGGGGAGCGGGATTAATGAAATCTGACGTTGGCGCTGATAAACAACGACACCACCGAAAGCCACCTCGGCGGCGACGGCGACATCAAACAGCCCCGCAGACCTCGCTCTCCACGAAGGGATTGTCCTGCAAGGAAGCGGGAACGGTGGCGGGGGGAACGCTGGATGCTCTGGCGGGGTTTTACGCAAATCCCCCGCCCGTGGGTGAGGGTTTTGTGCGCTCTGCCCTTGCTTTGGCCACGTTTGATTTTAGGCTGACACCGGCACTGCATTGTAGGCGCTGTGCTCGGTGTGAGTGAATCTTGCCCGGCTAATTGTCACCCCTAATTGCACCCTCCTCGTTAGCTTTGCCCCCAGTTGTTTCCCACACCTCTGCCTGGCATCCAGGCTTAGCCCTTCTGCATCACCATGACTGAGGTGAACACAGCTTTGCATGATACTAAAATAAATATTTCACCCATTTTCTTGCTGCTTCCTTTTCTCTTAAAATGAAAGCGACTGATGCCAGAGATATTTTTAACCCCTGCCTACGTTGTCTCACACCTCACACAGATCTTTGGGGTCTGCAGCAGTGGTAGGGATCACAGATTTCCCCTAAATCCATGTTCTAGGAAGAATAAACTCGCAAGGAAAAGTTGTTTTGTACAACCCCGCTATCTCTCATTAGCTAGCGAACGCAGAGGAACGGAACAAGACTTTTCTGATTATTTTAGTGGGTTTTTTTTTCCCCCTTAACTACTGAATTTACACACAAAAAAGAAAGGCACTTTGTATTTAAGGTTAATCAAGTTTCAGTACAATTTTTTACAAACTGGAATCACACTAATCTTTTTTTTCTTGCTCTAATGTGTGGCTGTTGAAATCCTTAGCTGTGATAAATTAAGCTACTTATTAATCTAATTATCGTACATTCATCCTAGAAACTTTCATGTGACTTGAAAAGGCTATTCAACCTTTTCCCTCCCCTCCTAGAAAGGGCTCAACCTTGCACCAATTAAGATCATTCTGAAGTAATGCTTTAAAAAAGCTTTCTTTAATCACCCAGTGGAACATGGGCTGATGGTAAGCAAACTAAAAGCTGTGAGAAAAGTTTACCTTACCTTTAGGTCTGGATATTTTTGAGCTGGAAGAGGAAGGTCTAACTGTGGTGTTCCTCTCTTCCTCCTCTTCTCTGCTCTCCTAAATAAATCTGTGAAATTATTTGGCAAGAAAAGTTGTGACTGACATCACTGGCTTTTTCTCTGAGCGCAGCAAAGGACAAGATGGGAAGATGTATTCGAACAAAACACGTGAAGCCTAATTCAGCATTGGGCTAATTGGAAGTTTTTGACTCCCACAGTATATATTAACCACCCAGATTTTATAGATATTGCTTTGTTTTAAAGCCTTATCTATCGATAGGAAAACATCCTGATTCCAAAGTATCCAAGGGATTAAGAAAAGGAGGAATAAACCCCCAAGTACGGAACAGAAATAGGTTGCGAGTGTGTCCTATCTTAAACATCCATTCATCGCCAAACGGTTTTGTTACTTTTTCTTAATAACCACATAAATGGAGCTATTTTATATTCAAATTAAACTAGGTATTAATTTGAATGCAAAGCAGCTCAGTTTGTGCCGTTTCAATGACAGGTTTACCCCCAGACAGAATTTATGAACAGCCCGATGCGGGGGAAGTCGGCTCCTGCTCCTCACCCCCTCTCCGTGCCTAGCAAACTTGCTAACTGTGAATAGTTTTTGAAGTGAAGATTAAAAGAGTGGAATTATAAAGTATAATTACATTTTATTGAAACTCTAGAAATCAGAAAAAAATTCAGCAGGAAACTTTTAGTGAAACATGATGTGTTGTCATTATCATTAAAAGATAAAAGTTCCATACTGTTTTTATCTGTTTATTTGGAAGAAATCCAGCCTTTGCAGTTACGCAGGAAACAAAAAACTGGAATGCAGGAGTAATTATTAAAACTGTGTGATTTGTTATCTCAGCTACTGTCTTTCCAAATGGTAATGCGATATCAGCAGCTGCAGACGGTCGCTGATTTCCTCTATTAGTAAACAAGTGCTTTGGAGACCTGTGTGAGGCACTTTAAGCCCACTACTCCCCGAAGTGCTGTCAGGCTTAACTACTAATCCATGGTATTTCAGAGCACTGGAAATTCATCTTTATAAAACCTGAACAAAAAAGGGAAAAAGCCTGGAGGGCAGGAGCTCCCTCTGGTGAGACAAATGACATGTTCATTTATTAATGAAACAATAACCCTGGAAAGAGGATCAAAGCACATTCCATCCTCACTTTACAATCCCCAATTTTCTCAGGCCATACCATTTAATTGAGCCATGACAATGGAATACTTAATTGTTGCGTTAAAGTTTGAAGAAGCGACTTCTTCAGAATCAATGTTCATTTCTGGATTATGACAGTATAATATCGCCAGCTTGTAGCTGCTGGAATTTTATTTACCCTCTTTATTTTACTCAGAGAGAGAGAGAGAGACAGAGAGAAAGAGCTGATTTTATTCTTTTACCAAAGGCTCCTTATCCCTCCCCACAAGCAGGGGTGGATATACCTGTACTGGAGGTAAAGCCTGGCTGCTGGCCCAGCACTAAGGTTGTGCCCAGGGGGACAAGCCTGGGGGTGACTTCTGTGGCAAAAGGAGGAATGCAGGGAGTGCAGCACCTTAGAAAGGTTAAAAACTCCCAGATTTTGATTTAAGATTAAAGAAGAAGCTGAAATAGGGCGCTGGCCTCTGTAAGCACAAGTCTCTGAAAGCACCAGTGAGATTCCTGTGCTATCCACAGGATCTTCCAGCACTTGCAGCTCTGCTCCTACATCACCACCTTCCTGAATCTGGGCTACAGGGAGGTCCTAGTCCATCCTTATTTCTGGAGCCAGTATTCCTTCAGTGCCACCCCTCATTTACCAGGTCTAGGATTACACTGCCAGCCTGCCCACCCTGCTCTGACTGCACTTTACCCTCTCCCAGTCCTTAGAGCACATGGACGCCTCTGTGCCTGGGAATGCTTAAAGGGCTTTTGATTCTCAGCCTGATTTCAGTTCAGGTCATAGAGGATCCCCTGATTCTTTCCTGGAGGCTCACATTGTTGCTCACCAAAGTTTTGAGGCAAAAGGACCATCCTTCTGCTGTTGTGCTCGGCTGCTTCTGGGGTCCCCAATATTTTGAAAGGCCATGAAGAAAATAGAGGTGCTCTAAATAAAAGCCAGGTTTCCAGAAAGAACAGAATATCTTCCGAAATGAGTACATGTGTCATATCTGTCTCTCATAAGTGTCCTTTCCCTGCCACCTGATTTTATCAAAGTTCTCATCGGTGACTCATTTTCTATAATTGATACTTACCGACTCGGTATCCGGCAGTGATGGACTGCATTATTTTTCTCTAACCTGATTTTAACTTAAATGCCATTTTCTGGGTGCCTGTAAAGAAGCAGCTAGAAAGGCTATCATGCACGAGTGTCTGCTACCTTTAAATGAACACATTCTGCTTTATTAATTCTCCTTATGACACGTATTATAATGCACTCGCATGTACATAGCGCCTATCGTGTAAGAACCCTGAGGCACTTACAAACATTAACTAAGCCTTACAATCTTCTTACTTTGGGTAAACAGGGACAGAGGGAGGTTAAGTCTGTCATCCTGACAGCTCTGTGCAGAGCTGGGCACAGAACTGCTGTATCCTGACACCTCGCAGGCTCTGGGGAGCTCACGGGCCTTGCAGGGTGGCTAAGGCACCCTTGTGAGACGGCTGAGGCACCCCAAAGGATGGCTAGTGATCCCCATTCCTTCATATGTGGTGGAAGTGGTTTGCAGGACTGGGAAAATGGGTCAGGATCTCAAAGGAATCTCAGGTGATTTGCCTATACTTACCCATATTTCCCCTCCATCCTCACCTGACCCAAGCAATGGCCTGGGTATTGGCCATGCAAGAAGTGAGTAAGCCCTGGTTGCTCAGCAGAAGTATAAATCATCCTTAAGATTGCTTCTGAGGGGGTAATAGAGAAAGACAGAGCTGTTGAGAAATCCGCCTAAGCAACAGGTCAGCCTTGGGGAGTGCAAGTGTGTCCCAAAGGCACTGAAATCTCTGTAGGATTTCATAGAAAATATGACCCATCCCCTTTTCCTGTTCTAAACCCTAAGTGCTGAATTAGAAATGGGGTGGGATGGGGACCCTTTGGGACTTGAGCATCATAGGATGCATAATTCTCTTAAAAGAAATACATCACACTGCAGGTAGTAGCCTGGAGGGGTCTTTCCATGTAGGTCAGGTGGAGTCCCACTGCATTCCTGACACGGGAACGAGCAGATGAAAAAGTCTGAGCAAATGAATTGTGTAACAAAGCCTAAAAGGACTCTATTTTTTTTTTTTTTTTTCCCCTTGGAGTATTAAGAAATGTGTGCAAAAATCCCCTGCCTTCCGGAGGGCCCTGCGTGACAAGCACCGTGCTGCTTCCAGCGTGCCTGGCAGCCGTGGTCCTTCCATTTCTTTTCTTCTGTTCCTACAACAGCTGGGTTTAGCTGACCCATCCCTCCCAGGGGAATATCAGGATACCCCACACACTCCCAGCAACGGGGGTGAGGTGACAAGGACCAAAGGCAACAAACCCACCCTGGATCCCTCTGCTCAGGGCCAGGCAGGGCTGGTCCTGAGCCCTCCTAACCCATGGGGACCCCTGCGGTCCTTCCACGCCTGGGATTCTCCCTCCACCGGCAAAACTTGTTCGGTTTTGCTCAAATAATAATAGGAAAGACCATCTTGTGGGGAAACCAGGGGAGGTGAGTGGCTGGGACAGGAGCAGGGCCCCACGCCAGGGGTTTGGAGGGGAGGGTGGAGCCTGGCCAGCAGCAGGAGCTAAGTCCTTCCGTCCCAGCTTGCGTAGGTGAACCTGCTCCTCCTGCCCTGCCCCTTACCTATTGAGTCCCTGGAAATCCGATTACTGATCTGGGCCAGCCAAGCAATTACATTGTTTTTCCTCCACTGCAGCTCGGCGGGCTCTGTGCCGGAGGTTTACGGGGAAACAGAATTTCAAGACAAAAAAAGAAGTGCTTGATGATATTGGTATTACGAAGACGGCTTACAGGGCTGGATATTACCCTTCTGCTGGGGAGTGATTAAGGGTTCCAGTCGAGACTGGATGGTTTATTGTGTTCCGTTGAAATACAGGGAGAGCTGGGAAATGAAGGGAATGGGAAAAGGCGGAGTGGAGCTGTGGTGGTGTTGCAGCTGGGGGAGCTGAGGTGTGGGATGAGTAAGTCCCTGGTCCTACAAGGATGCAGTTCTGCCCATGTCTTCACGCCCAGCCCATTCTATGATGTAATATGAGATTGATATGATAATGATATGATATGATATGATATGATATGATATGATATATTATGTGATATGGCCACCCCTGGCAATGACACAGAAGTTCAACCAAGGTCACAGCACAGAGGAGAAGAGACACTCAGGCTCCACCCAGAGCGTTCCCATCCTCCCTAGGCCAGACCCCTGAGCTTTCCCATCCTGGAATGGGTTTTAATGCTGTACCCATTTGGGAGGTTTTGGAGACCTGGCTTTTGAGAGTGGGGCATGGCAAAGGCACAACTTCCCAACAGGGAGCAGGTGAGCTTTTGGAACTGCAGAGGAAATGTTTTCCTGCACAAGTTTAAGATAATAAACTCAACTGAGTGAGCAGACACCAGGAAGAAATATTTAATTATCCTTCTCACCATTATGAGGAACTTCTGCCACTCTTCAGGTTATTATACAGTAAATAACCAGTTTTCTAAAGGACAGAGCTGTTTTAATTATATGACAATGAATGCATAATTATTATGTTTGTTAGGAATGAATCACAAGACAACAGACTTGATATTGCTGCTCTAGTTAGTGCATCTTAATTACTTTTTCATTTATTTTGCATATAAAAGCTATTTGCTAATTGTCTTTGCTGTAAATATGCAAAATATAATTAGTCATTCATAATTCTTTATGTGTTATCTAACTGTACATTTGTTACTGAGGAATGTATATTAAAGTTTGCATATTTAATGGGCTTTTGTGGCATGGAATATTTTCGTACAAAGTTTTCAGGAAATATTAGAGACATCACTTAAACCTTCTTTTAACCCCTTTTCCTATGCAAACTAATGTTTCCCAGAAAGACTAGATATTGATAAATTAAACCCCCTGGAAATCCATTTCTGTTTTCTGAGCATACAGTACAAATCCACTGCTGATGATAGGAAATGCCTCTTGGTCTCAAACTGAAACCAGAGAGATTAGAGCCTGTTAAAAGTGCTGCAAGTTGGTCTCTACAGTGAATTTAAGCTGTAAGCACAGAGTTACAGATGCATTTGAGGCCTATGGCAAGACCAAGTGCATTTATGGCGCTGTAGGTGAGTTCCTGTGACAGTGGGGCCGTGGAGCAGAAGGATCTGGTGGCAATGTGTGGTTCAGATGCTGTTGATCAGAGCAAGAAGTCGCTGTTCCTGCTGATTGCGAGGGTATCGAGCTTTTGTCAAATAATAAAATATACCAGACGTGAAATCCTAATTTTGCTCTCTAGTTTTGGCACTTGTTGGATCTCTCCTTAGTCGGGTTGCTTGCCCCAAACTGGAAAACCACATAAATTCTTTATGCTTTTTTTTCCTGAGGCTCCGGCCGGTTTCCTCTGTAATTATCCCTCCGCAAGGCCCGCAGTTGCTGGGAATATTTTACCTCGTGATTGGATCCATTGCAAGGGTTGCCTGGTTGAAATGGGCCGTGTGTTTGTGGGAGCTGAGCCCAGTGCAGGTCCCGGGGAGCTGGGCAGACAATCCCAAACCTCCATCCGCGGAGCGCCGCCGCCCCGCGCTCCCCGCGCGCGTCGCACCCCGCGTCCCCTCACCTCAAACATCTGATTCACCATCCGGTTGTACTGTTAATCCTGTGTCATGACACTCCTATTCACTTCTGCTTTTCAGCTGAAAGCAGCTTCCTATGAAGATAAAGCTAGGTAAAATCTATTGTAGGGGGAAGAATAACTTGAATGCAGCTATCATATCGAAAAGAAAACACGCTCCTCCACTCTTCACCCTTTGGATGCTCTGAATACTTTCCTTAATGATGAAGTCAAATAGAATAGCCACTGAGAATACAAGCCATGGTTTTTGGGTTTTTTTTTCTTCCCCCCTTCAGAAGTAATCCTGCTCTGTGATTCTGTAATTGTTCTTATTTACGTTGGGCAAATCTTTTTAAACTAACATCTATAAAAAACAGAGTGACAGCAGGGTATGAATTAGGAAGAAAGCCCCCAGCTAACATGCTCCAGTAAATTGTGAGATGAATAAATCATACATATCCCTACTTATCAAACAAGTATTTAGAAGAAAATTTAAATAATGCTGTTTAATGCTGGCACTTGCATAAACCCCACAACTGTCAGTGACTTTTTTCAAGCAGTTGACTACTTGAGCTATAGATTAAAAACCATACATTTTATGCATCTGGCACAGTGCAAAAAAACCCACCACCCAACCACTTTAAATGATGTTCCACTTCCACACAGAAGCTGTGCAACAGCATTTAATCAACTGAGAGCTGAAAACTTCATATTTCACATCACAGGTGGGGTCACACCCACATGAAAAAGGGAAAGTTATATAGGACAAGTGAAATTTTAGTTTCCAACCTGCACAGCCAGGAGATAGCCTGTCAGAGGGAGGTGAATCCTAAATATATTTCCTTTCCTGCAAATATGCTGGACATGGACATGCTATGAAGGTATATTGAATATTTTCCTGCCCATTCAAGCTTTTTTAACATTTTGGAGGAAATGAGAGCAGTTACCCAGTGTGGCAAAGGTTCATCCTGTGATCCACTGCCTCTGGCATGAGGGAAGGAGGGCTGTGAGTGCTGGGGTTAAAATCAATTACAATGTACAGTACACTATCAGAATCTGTTGAGAAAACCAAATCTTTTGGTACCAAATCTTCATTTTGTCTTCAGCATCAGGCAACTCAAACCAAAACCAAAATTTTGGGTTTAGTGGAAGAAAAGACTCTTGAAAATAAATTCACTGGGGTAATAAATTGTGTGGGTTTGAAAATAATCTTTATTATTATATGAGTGATGCTGAAGACATAAATACTTGGAGGCAGTTTTGGGGGAGAATTTTAGTCTTTGAGTATTACAGAAGACTTTGTGTGTGCTTTTTGGAAGAATTCATTTAAAACCCGGTAGGAAGCAGGTAGGCTGCATGTTTCCAGAACAGGGAAAATGCTTCTATTTAAATGTTTGGTGGGTCAGGATGTCAGCACAGATTTCCCCCCAACTTCACCACCAGCTCTGCTGAGTAAGATCCATGGTCTCTCAGGAATACAGCTCAGTTAGTCCAAATAAATCATCATGGAGATGTTTTTTTTTTCCCATTGAGACAGTTACAAAACAGAATTTCTCAATGTAATTTTTTTTCTCTGAGGGTGGGATCCTGGGCCATCAGCAAAGCCTAAATTTCCACCTGGTTCTTCGGGGTCAAATAAACCACTGGGTTGTGCAGTGCAGAGCGAAGCAGCAGCGAACAGGATCGGGGTGGGAATTACAGATCCGGATCCTACGGGATAAAACACATCCAGCCTCACCTCCTGCACAGAGTCAGACGTTGCTAGAAATGGTTCTTTTCTCACCTGGGTAAATCTGGGAGGGTACAGCACCTTTTCTGTGCCTCCTCTGCCTGCCTTGGCTGGGGCTGCCCAGCATCTCTGCCGAATCCCTCTCCAAAGCAGCATCCCATTTTACGAGCACATCTCCACAGATGTGCGGGTGGGGAGCAGGGCAGCGCCCCTCCCTTTCTGCCAGGAAACAAAACACCAACAAGGTCTCTGGATTCGGGCAACTCCCCGAGAGCAAACAAAAAAAAAAAGGAAAAA
>VZRJ01008284.1:832357-840752 GCA_013397565.1 Ptilonorhynchus violaceus
GCAACTTAACGAGTAAAGAAAGCTCAATGTGTAATGCCAGCTAATGTGGTTTATGCTAGAAAATAGTATCAACCTATCTTTGTAGCTTATCTAAGCCAGGATAATACTTTTAGCCTTTATAGTAGACCCAACTCCATTTTTTCAACTCTTGACTATGTATTTCCTGAAATCCTTTTCCAAAGAGTTAAATTGGATGTGAAATCTGTACCAGGCTATGGGACGCTCTTTGTTCTAGGAGGAGGCAGCAAAGCTTTGCTTCTGTATCACTTTCATTGCCTTCTGATTGAGGTTGACAGTGTGACAGGAAAGCAAAGAGAAGCAATTGCGGGCTGAATGAGAGCCTTTTTCAGCCTTGCAGCAGCCTCCTCCTCAGCCCCTGAGAAAAAGAGGGAACAGATGCCCAGAGCACGAAGCCCTAACAAAGTCCTAACTTTGATGCGGACAGAAGACAAAAAAACGGGAAAGATTGTCTCACTTCAGAAAAACCTTGAATGGAGCACAAAGGAGGTGCTGGGGGTGGTGGGGAGCCGGGGGGAGGGGGGGGGCGGAATATGGCTGGGGCTGGAAATGGCTCTGGGAGAGTTATGGAGCCACAGCGGTGCCCGGGAATACATTGTTGGGAAGGCTTCAGCTCCTCGTCATCTGCTCTGGAGGCAGCGGGAGGAGCTGGGGAAAGGCCCCCCGGCCGTGGGGGGTGGGCGAGGGGAGTTTTTCACGGTCCCCAGGAAAAGGCACCTTTCCCCCCCCTCGCAGAAAGGCGCGTTATTTCCACAGAAAAGGAGCGGAAAATGATGGCTGGGGGGAGCAAACAGCTGCTCAGAGGGATTTTCTGAGGGAAGGAAAGCAGGGCAGTGGTGAATTTGTTGTCGTCTCGCCCCGAACGGATTGCGCGCAACAAGAGTTTCCCTGTTGGCTCCTGCATCCTGCAATATTTGCTGTTATTCCTTTTTTTACGTGGTTTAAGCAAAAAAACAAAGGTCCACCACAGAGTTTCCCTGTAACCTTTGCTTGTACCCTCATAAAATGACCTGAAATTGGTGCAGTGAGAAGGCTAAAAATAGGAATAACTTTTGTTTGCTCCTAATGGATCTAGCCCCTAACATGACACGAGCCCAACAGATCTCCCTTTTGCAATAAAATCGAGACAGGAGCACCCAGAAAAATGCAATATTAAGTGTGCTTGTACTTAAAGGATCTTCTTTTGCATAATACAGCATTATTCTCACATGGTAAGGGGGTAAGAGCCCATCCCCGAGGCCTTTAGGTGGATAAATCTCAATTTATTCCCAGAATTCTGCAGAAATTCGGCATATGCACTGGCAGGATTAAGAACAGCGGACGAGGCGGGCAGGTGGAATGCAGTGCCTCCCTCTCTCTCCCACCCTGGACACAGTCCTGATGTCATTTCCCTGGTCTGTGTGGGGAGAGGGATGCCATGGAACAGTGGCTCGTAATTTTCTTCCTCCCCAGCGAAGAAAAAAGGAGGAATGTTTCTGCAGGGAGGGGGATTAGGGCTGGCAGGACACTGTGCTAACAGCCCTACGTGGACTTTTTAAAAGCTGGGCTGTGTCAGTGGCCTAATGGATTGATGTGGTTTAGTCTTTAAATAGGTACTTAGAGAGCGGTTTAAATGTGAATAACCGAGCGATGCCTTATTAAAACCGACTGGCTGAAAGAATTATAAATTCACAGCTCGTTCAAACAAGAAAGGAAAGCCCATGACATTTCCTTAAGGAGCAATGATAGTCTGCAGTGTCAATATGGCTTTGGTATATACACATTAAAATGTGTGTAAGTCTCTATTTATGGGGTAATGGCATGCAAAATTTCCTCTGGATATTTAAATAGGGCGTATTTCCTCTTTTATAATTGCAGCACTGGAGAGAACTAATTTAATAAATTTTTTTGCCTCTATTTTAACATTCAGAAAATTGTTTTATTTTCTCAAACATTATAAAAAAAAAAGGATTTTCTCCCCGACTTAGACTTTGTTTGCTAAGTTTCATGGCTGCAGTATGTAAATTTTACATCCGAATTAAAAAAAAAAAAAAACAAACAAAGCACTTAAAAATAGAAGTTGCAATAGAAATGCACTCAACTTAAACTACAATGGTGTTATAGCCATGTGGATGTGGCACCATAATTATAGCTTAAAAAGCAATTAAGATAAAAGCCAGTACAAAGAGATCAGCCAAATATCAAGAGACTCAATTCTAAGCAAAACAAATCTCTAACTTCAAGCTAAACAAACTTTTGGTGGTCCATGTACTCCACATTTTAATATTCATACACAGACATGGAAACATACAGAGGGTTTGGGCTTCAAAAATGTTCCTTTAGCAGCAAACTGAGCTCAAAATCTCTTGAAGTTTTTCAGGAAAAAATGCCTGATGGAAATCCCTAACCATTCCAGGGGAGTTCAGCTGTGGCTTGCAATGCTCACTGTTGACTCCAGTGCTGGGGTCAAATTATTCCTCTTCTCTCATGTGAGACCAGGATCTAAAATTTGGCTCTTCCCTGAAGGTTGGGCAGTGCTGCTGGAAAGCTTGGCAAAGATTTGGGGTGTTTTCTGGTGAAATGCTGAGTCTGAATGAACCTCTTGTGCAATCTGTATTGCACCAACAGGTTGTAAATTGTCTGTAAATGTAAACATAGGACACACATGTAAATATTTACATTAATCCTGTGTCACACAGACACATATGAATAGATATAATGGCACATAAATTTGATATGTTCCCGTAGACATGCAGTCCTGGACATGAACTTTATAGGAATTATATGTGTTGTACCCTGACATCCCTTTTTACTCCTTTCCTATATCAATTTAAATTACAAACCCATTCATATATTACAAACCCATTCTTATAATACAAACCCAACTAAAGCACAGTGTAGACAACATTTATAACCCTATCCTATGGTTTTTTGCCTATAACAATCCTACAAGACCTAATACCTTGCTGGATTGCCATTAAATAGTGGACTTTCCAATAGGGAAGTGCAGTTTTTATTCAGATCTGCAGGCAAGCTGACTACAGAATCAAACCCAGAATTACAGAGCACAAACTGATGTATTCAGTTTTATGGGAATTTTCCATAAGGGAATACATTACGTGTCAACTAATGTTTTGCCTTAAAACATAAGTTTTGCTGAACCAATTAAATCAACCAACTAATCTTGCACATGAAACATTAAACAAGAATGGAGTGTCTGCAATTAGCAAATGGCTTTGATGTGACTAAATATCTCTCTCTGTGCATCACCAACGTTCTGGGTTTGGGTCCCAGATGATGTGAGACACTCTGAATGTAAATGTTTGCTGCCTATAGGTTTCCAACCAGCTGAGTCTTGGAGCAGCAGCACTGCTGGGTTCAGGGAGATGGAAAACCAGATGTCAGCTGCTGTCGGGAGAGAAGGGCCTGTGTGCATGAAAACGGGGGTAAAAATGAAAGGAAAGGAGGAAAAGGAAGGAAGGATGGAAGGGAGGGAGGAAGGGAGGGAAGAAGGGAGAGAGGGAGGGAGGAAGGCAGGAAGGGAAAAAGAGAAAGAAAGAAAGAGAACAGGAGAAGGGCAGAAAGGGAGAGAGAAAGAGAGAGAGAAAGAAAGAAAGAGAGAGCGAGAGAAAGAGAGAGAGAAAGAAAGACAGAAAGAAGGAGAGAGAAAGAAAGAAAGAAAGAGAGAGAAAGAGAGAAAGAAAGAAAGAGAGAAAGAGAGAGAGAAAGAGAGAGAAAGAAAGAAAGAAAAAGAAAGAAAGAAGGAAAGAAGGAAAGAAGGAAAGAAGGAAAGAAGGAAAGAAGGAAAGAAAGAGAAAGAAAGAAAGAAAGAAAGAAAGAAAGAAAGAACGAAAGAAAGAAAGAAAAAGAAAGGAAGGAAGGAAGGAAGGAAGGAAGGAAGGAAGGAAGGAAGGAAGGAAGGAAGGAAGGAAGCCCTAAGATGCCATTAAAATTAAAAGGCAGGCAAAAAGCATCATAGTCAATGCCCTTAAAGATATTCTTTAAAACACTCTGTAAAAACTAGGCTAGAGAGTGCAAAAAGAAGTATGAACAACACGATAGTCCAAAAGTAGCATAGAGCAGCCCAACTCTGCTGTCAGGGGAGCAAAATCCCTGCAGCCTGCGATTTTGGGAACCCGATACTCCGGGCTTGGGAAACTCTAGAGGCATGAGAAGCTCCGTGCGGAGGTGTGGCTCGGTAATTGCTCACCTTTTTTTGTGCAAACACAAAACCGGCGGCCAGGCCAGGCTGCTCGGGAGGCTCCGGTGTGCGGCGGGAGCAGGTGTGGATGCGGGAGGGGCCCCGCTGGGAATGCGGCGTGGGAAAGGAGGGACACACGGCACAGCCCCAGCCTGCTCGGGTCAGCCTGGCAGCCCCGCTTTGCTCCGTCCTTGTGCGACATTCAGCACCATCCTGCCACATTTTTAGCTTTTATGAAAAATGTTTTGATGAAATGTAATGTGTGGACAATATTCTTCAGCACTTGGGGCGACTCTTGGGGTGTCCTGTGCGGGGCCAGGAGCTGGACTGGGTGATCCTTGTGGGTCCCTTCCAACTCAGCAGATCCTGGGATTCGGTTTTGTTCTGGAGAGAATCTGATCCCTCCATCAGTCCTGGAAGACACAGGCATCCTTCATGGCTACAGCTGAGGAGGGGCCAGGCTCAAACACTCAGCAGAAAGACACAAATCTGGGTCTCCCCAAGCAGCTGATCACGCTGATTACCAAAACACTGCCTCGGAGGTAGAGCTCTCCCAGCTCAGCCCAGAAGCAGCATTTATTTTGTATCAATAATTCAGTGTTCGTTAGATGTGAGGGGTGCTTGAAGCTGTAGAGGTCAAGGAGGAACTGAGCAAGACCCATCTCTGAGTAGCAATAAATTATTTGGGTACCACTGTGTGAGGCATTGCAGTGCAATCCTTGGGGTGAAGGGAGGAGCAAACTTAAACTGCAAAGCAGGGCTGGCATTATTTTGTCACAAGAAACAGTAACTGAGGTAGGTATGCAGGGGTGGGAAAAGAAAAGTGAATTTGGAAGGACACAGTCCATTTTAAGAATCTACCATCACAAAATAAATAAAGTCACAGTTAAGGTAATGTCAAAACTTGCAATTTAATAAAAAAACCCCAATCGTAAGTACAAGAAATACACATGAGAAATAATTGTTTCCTCTACATGGCAAAAGTGATTGGAGTGAGTTGTCTGTAGCAAAAAAAACTTGTACCTTCCCCAGCACATATGGGTGGGTTTTGTTGAAATCCAGCTCAGCAAACAGGTGCAGAGATCTGTGCATTTCCCCTTGCATCCTCACTTTTTGTTATCACCTCAGCAATTCATGTTTTGGATCTCCTGATGATCAGAAGGCGGCTTACAAGGATGGATTAATCAGCCATTGCAGCACCTTGGAGGGGTTGATATTCACAGGGACACTTTGCAAAAAGGGGGAAAGGATTCCCAGATATCCTCTGGCATTGCATAAGCATGAGGGACAGCATCTTCCCAGCAGCTTCATCAGATGTGCCATGCATTTAACAGGAATTCCTCAGAAGGGATGCTAAAAAATGCCAGTGGGATGTCTGAACTCCTTCTCCTTTAGCCCAACATTTACCTACATGGGAAAAGGTGAAGTTGGACAACAGCCACCACTTGTCTAGGGAAACTGTGATAATTTCATTGATGTCAGATCTTTTACTAGTTATGATAAAAAATAAAACGATTACAAGTGGTAAAAATGAATGTATTGTACAATTATAGAACCACAGAAGGGTTTGGGATGGAAGGGACCTTAAAGCTCATCCAGTTCCAACCCCCCTGCCATGGGCAGGGACACCTCCCACCATCCCAGGTTGCTCCAAGCCCCATCCAGCCTGGCTTTGGACACTTCCAGGGATGGGGAGAAGCCACAGCTTCTCTGGTCAACCTGTGCCAGGGGCTCACCATCCTCAAAGTGAATAATTTCTTCCCGATACATAACCTAAAACTACTCTCCTTCAGTTTGAAGCCATTCCCCCTGTCCTATCACTACACACCCTTGCAAAAAGTCTCTCCCCATCCTCCTGAGACAGTTTTTGCAGACAGGCACACTCACAAAAGACCAGCAAAGGTGGGTGGTGTAAACAAGACAACTCCTGCTGCTGCAGAATTGCTAAAGGTGTTTGGAGAAGATGCCTCAAAGGGCAGGATAATTCACCCCAGGGAGGCTGAGGGCTGCTGCTCTCTTCCTGTTCAAGCTGGAAATAATGTTTCCCTTCCCAGTGCTGTCGTGCCTGAACATGGAAAGGTCCAGAAGTGCTCTGGTCCGGCTATGGGGTGGTGATGAAAAAGATGAGAGCCTGGCCATGTCTGCTCCAGCATGGAGCAGGGAACTGGTGCTCTTCCCCACCCAGATGAACCAACAGCCACCAACAAGGTCAAAAGTGTCCAGGACAATCTGCCAGATGGACAATGGTAGTGCAGAGCCTACCATGTGCTTCCTCGGGGAAGCAGTTTGGAACGGCAGGAAGGTGTACAGAAAATGATGCCTCATTAGTTAACATCAAAAATTCCTCTGAAATAATAATTTTTAACTCATTGCCAGTTAAATTAAATTCAGATACGCCTGTAGCAACATTTGGGTCTGCAGGAAGAGTTGTTGTTCAATTAAAAGAGAAATCTAAACACCATTAAAATAGAAATGTACAGTAAGTGTGGTAGAGTTCCACCTGTTCATTCCAGATGTTTGCATCATTCACACATCTAAAGGCTCAGCAAACAGAGCTAATGATGGTTCAGAATATCTTAATATCAGCTCCTGCATCACTTAAAAACAGAGCTGCTCAAACAGGGCTACAAGGGATGCTGCTAAAACCCTGCAGGGGTAACACTGCCCTTGTGGCATCCTACAGCTTGAATGGGCTTGAGGATCCAAGACTTGAGCAACTCTCCTGGGATCTGACCCGAATTCCTGGTTTAGCAAAGGGAAGGATCTGCGGATTAATAAGAAGAACAGAAAGTGGAGTTCAGAAAGAAGGATGGCTCCTATGAATGGGAGGTGCAGCTCTCTTAAATACGTGCTGAAAAACCAAATACCACCTGTCACTCCCTGTGTTTGCTGCTTTCTGCACCAGGGGCACGTCCCATAGGTGTGTGTCCATGCAAGGGCAACTGCTATCTCAGCTGATTTTAAATTCTCTGGGGAATTTATGTATTCCCAATATTGCTCATTGCTACACTTACACACTTCCTTAACAGGGCAGCATTGCAGAGCTGGGAATCTAAACTTTTCCTCGCATGGGAATGGTTCACAATTGCTAAAGATCATGTTCTGAGCGTCCAACAAATGAGGATTTGTGGAAATCCTCTGCAATTAAAGGAAAACCATTAAAAGAAGCTCTTTTCCCAGCCGGGGAACTAATGAAGTGGGATTCCTACACACCCATACCCCAAGTCCCCAGTCCCTTCCCAACACACCTTTTTGTGCTGAATCTTCCTTTTGTGTTCTCCACGAGTTCAGCATGGACATTCCCAACTGGAAAATCACACAATATTTAGAAGAATTGAGCAACTCTTGTGCCCCTCCATCCAGTTGTTTGGAATTGGGCTGCAGATCTTGAGACTGCAGTTGCTGAGGGAAAAGGCACAGTCCAGCACTGTTTTTGCAAACAAGGCTTGTACCTGGAGTCAGAGAGGAGTTTTGCAGACTCACCAGGAGATATCACTTCCAGAGCAAAGGACTCTCCACTTGGAAAGCCTTGCCCACTCTCCAGGCTTTGGGGAGCAGCTGAGGAGTGAGTCTGAGGTCTGAGCCAGGTTAACACGTTTCTCCTGGACCTCTTGCCCCCAGCATTCTACTTGGGCTCTGCAAAGCCAGAATCCTTCCTGCTCCAGGCACTTCCAATGTCCTCAGACCATCTCAGGTGTATTTTGTGTTCCACGCTTCCTGGCTTAGTGCATCAGGATATCAGTGCCCAAAGCCAGAGGACACCAGGATGCAGGGCCAGGAGGATTCCATGAGGCCTCCTCATCCGTCCCCTGCCTTAAGGCAGGATTAGGAGCAGATAACTACTCCTAACAAACCTCCTCTTAAAAGCCCCCCACAAGGTCCTTGGACACTCTGCTCGGCGTTCCTGTTCATTCAGCTCTGTTCTGAGGGAAAAATGAGCACATAGGAGTGGAAGAGTATGGACTGTAGCTGCCCCTCTCTATAAGGACACACAAAATACCTTCAGCACTGCCTTGAGAAGAGAAAACACAATTTTCTCATCCTGATTTCTTGTGTGCTCCTGACCACAGGTCCCCCAAGGACAACCTGGGGCCGGCCACAAAGCTCTGAGCTGGGTGGCACTTGGTGGGAGCTGCTGGGAATATGTGGGGCAGAGCAGAGCCAGCAGCCCAGAGAGCAGGAGGAGGAGGAGGAGGA
>VZRJ01008284.1:840774-857284 GCA_013397565.1 Ptilonorhynchus violaceus
GAGGAAGAGGAAGAGGAAGAGAAGGAGGAGGAAGAGGAGGAGGAGGAGGGTGGTGTTCCCTTCCCTCCCTCTGCCTCCGCTCCCTCGCACACGCAGCGTTTCCACAGGCTGTGCACAGGGACCAGGATTTGGGCATTAATTAATAGGATTATTTCTTATGAATTTCTTCTTTCCCTTTCTGCAGGATGTTTTCTGAGAGCTGTAGGTTCGACTCTCCTCTGTTAAAGCACCAAGGCTGCACTTGCAGGACCAGGGATGTGGCCCCAGCCATCACCCCGTGAACACCCTCTGATATGGGGCACATTCTCAAATTAGGAGGAACACAGGATAACACATTATCATCCCCCTCAGCTCATAAATTGAGATACCCCCATTGCTATAACACCTCTCCCACACACTGGATACTCCCTGGGGAAAGCAAGGGGGGATCCCAATATCATAACTTCCCCTCTCGAGTGGGGTTTTACCAGAACCCGAGGTTTGAAGCCCTCAGCTGTGTGGAGAAGGAGCAGCTCAAGCCAAGGAGGCACCGAGTACCTTTGCTGCTGCTCTCGCCTCAGAATCTCCTTTCCTCATTATTGTAATGCAGCCTTTCATGTGATTTCTCTATGTAACCGATAATGTTCTCGAGCTTGCATTTCACAGGAAAGGTTATTTTTGAAAAGAATAAAGAAAATCCTTATCAACCTACATGCTTGTTGTAGGAATGCCAACTCTCTTATAAGTGCAGGTCCATCCGTTCCTTTATTTTGATGTAAAAAAAAAAAAAAATCTCCTGGCCTGCAACTACAACATGTAAGAGGCATTGCAGGCAGAACTTGATCTCATCTCACTCTGAAGACAGCAGGGCCTTTCTCCCCCAGAATAAATCCCAAACAAGCCCCCCTCCTGCTCCCAGCTTAACTGGCAGCTTCAGCAACAAGAGATAAACTTCAACCTACGTTTCCTTTCCGAGCTTAGTTGTTCATTACTTTTTTCCTCCCACACCTGCCTTGATCCCCTGCAAGAAGCAATTACCCAAATGATATTGTGGCTGGGGATAACTAAATATCCCTCCTGATACAAGGCAGTGATATCACCGTGACTTCCACGGGTCTCAACAGATTTTATACAGCATGCCTCAAAAAAAAGGGCCCTCCTCCAAAGGGGTCTTTGAACCTGCCCCCTGTTATAAGCACAGCTTGCAGAAATGAAAGAGAAAATGGCAAAATCTCATGCCTAGAGCATTTGGACCAAGTGCAGAGCCCTAAGGAAGGTAAAACTGTCAGTTATTCAACAGTTCAGAAATGCCAAGGAGTCCCTGTCCTTTATGATCACTGGAGGATGGAGAAGGGGTTCGAACTCTCAGACTTTCATTTAGGACAGATGCCCCCCGCCCACAAAAATCACATTTCTGGGACAAAGGAGGTCCCACACAGAAATTGTTTTAGATAACTGATAAAATCTTGCCTCTGTTTCTTACATTGTCAGAAGATAAAGCATCAAATTAATCTCAGGGTCAGTGTGGGGCACCCAGGTGTCACTGGGCAAAGACCATCCACCAGAAACTTCACATGGCAAAGTCTGCCCTGGAGGGAACTGGGAGGGATCACAGAATCAGGGAATGTTTGGGCTTGGAAGGGACCTTCAAGACCATCCAGTTCCAAGCCCCTGCCGTGGGCGGGGACACCTCCCACTGGACCAGGCTGCTCAGACTCACAAAGATGTAAGAAAGGGATCTGGGGGTGGTCATCACTCATGGCTACAGATCTGTGCTGTCAACCCACAGCAGAGGCAGCGCGGTGAGTGGGAAAAACGCTAAACCCGCTGAAGGGCCAAGGCATGGATTTTCTGTAATTAGCAGCTGATGCCCATCGATTTTTGAAACAGCAGCTCTTTGAAACAAAGCAGGTTGCACGATGGTCAGGCTGGCCGGGGAGGCAGCGAGCTCCTGGGTGTGCTGCAGCGACGGACACCGGAGCCACCGCCTCGGCGCGGGTCACACGGCGTGCCACGGGCGCCCAGCCGAGCGGGGACTGCCTCTAAAACCCCTCTTACTCCAGACCAATTTGTGCAAATAAACGCAAAACATTTCCAAGGCTTGATTGACTGAAGTCAGCGAGAAGGTCTCTGCTGACTCCACTGGGCTCCAGATAAGGTTCTTCAGTTCAGCAACTTCCAAAATGCATCTGCTTTTCTGATTTAGTGCTATTGTCTGGTGCAGGTCAAAACCAAATGAGCCTTAATTAGCTTCAAACCGAGTTCTTGTGTTTACAGCACCCTGGTTTACAGTTCTGTGCTTAAATCAGGTATGCACATTGCCAGTCATCTGTGAACCCTGGCTGCTTTTAAAATACCTGTTTGTCTCACAGTCTCTCACTGGCTGCAAAACTGTATTTCTAAATTCTCACATAATCAAAGGTACACTAAAAATAGAGGGAATTCTCGCATATCAGGGCGAAAAAAAAAATGCACACAACTTCTTTGCTCACTGATGCAACCAAAACACCCAGGAGTTATTATAATGTGCATTCCCTTGACAGGGACTTTTATTTCATGCAAATTACTATGATTAAGATTCGAATGCTTTTTTTCCATTTTCGCACATTACTTAATCAATGTGAAGTACTGTGTAAAAATTGCATCTCTTCATAACAGTGATTTTGACCAAGTCAAGTGTTGCTGCTAGAATCCTAATCCAGACTTGTGATTCAATTATCATTTAGAGACTTTCTAAATTCAAATGAAGTTTACAAAAAAAAAAAGAAAAAAAAGAAAAGTTAATATCAATACGGATCATTTGTAGGTTTTATCAAAGCAGCTTCCTGTTGCAAGGGAATGCAAAACATGTTGGATTCTTTCTGTTTCATTTGCTTCTTTAACTAAACGTGAAAAATATACAGCGCTGCATGGAATGTGAGCATTAAAATGTGCACCTTGGGACACTTCTGGTTCATATTGCATTGTTTGTGTTTTACAGGCAGCCATCCTGAGGGCTTGTGAGAATAGTTAAGCTGTGCATGTGGGCATCTGATTGAAGCAACCACGTTACCACAGCTTCATGGGCTGCTGTTCTTCAGCTGAGTCCCAAAAACTCATCTCATAACCCAAAGTGGGCATCTGCTTCAGTCCTTGGAGTTGCAGCTGCCTAAAAAAACAGGTAAAAGCTATGTCTGTTAAAAAACAGGGTAAAACTCCCTCCTCTTGGTGGTTTACGTGAAAATTTGGATGGGATATGCGTGTGCATGATGCAAGCTGCCCATCAACTGCAATAACCTCATTATTTCCTGTGTGCACACGTGGTCAGGTTAAATATTTCATGGTTTTTTGAGGGGGATAAATTCACTGTGGGCTGCTCACGGGTGTGAAGGTCAGCAACAACTATGACCTCTTCCACATTCATGGAATCCTGGAATGGTTTGAGTTGGAAGGCACCTTAAAGCTCATCCCATTCCAACCCCCTGCCGTGGGCAGGGACACTTTCCACTAGAGCAGGTTGCTCCAAGCCCCATCCAGCCTGGCCTGGAACACTTCCACATATGCAATTCATGCAAGTTGGCATTGAAATTCCTTCCTCAAAGCCAGCATTGCTGGTAGTAAGCATTTTTGGGCAATAAACCCCCAGCTACTCAACATAAAGAATCCAATCAGTGCAGGAGTTGCTACATCTCTTGGCCCCAGAGATAACACAAACTATTCTGGAGAGCATTAGCCCAGAATTCTTAATGTAACGCCTCTAGATTTCAGAGGCTAGCTAGAAAATTACGTTTGCATTAATGTTTGGACTAATTATTCTCCTACAGCCACCTAGAAAGGTTACCTGGTCCCTTAAATCTGGTATGTATCTAGTATGCTAGCAATTTTCCTTCCTTTTCATTCCTCACAGGACAGAAATTAGACATTGTCATTCCATATTATTTGCGACATGTTGACATTATAATTTAAAAGGATGCAGCAGTCCTGAACAGCTGGAGAGTAATCCTGAACAATCCTTGACAGTTTCCTTTGGAGGATGAATGCCCCTCCCTGGAGAACTGCACAGTCTCTTATTTTAAACTAACAGCTAATTTTAGACAGTTTGCCCTCTTAGAAATGCATGCCACAGAGACTTCTCTACATGGTGAACAGCAGTGACCAGAGATAAGCACCCACACAGCAAAAAGAGAGAGCTCTGAAATAGATTTTTTCCTCTTCTAAGAGACATGACTTGTTTGCTGTCTCGCCTGATGGGGCCGAGGAGGGACCCTGGTGGCTGAGCCGGCCCTCCCTCGTGCTGGGCTGAGCTGAAAGCTCCTTGGATCCCACGCACGCTTTGGGACTGCTGTGGTTTGCTGCTCCTCAGAGACTTGAGGGAATTGCTTTAAGCAGAGGGGATTACTTTTTTTTCCCCTCCCACCTATCCAACAGGCTCGGCACACTGGGATTGAAACTCCTCACTCCTGGAAGGGAGCAGGAGCAGGGTCAGGCGTTACCTCTGTCTCTCACAGGTCTTGGGTGCACGGAGGGATGGAGGCACGAGCCAGAAAACACCTCGTGGAAGGTGGAAAGCTGCTTTATATGGCTTTGCCTTGTGGGTTTTTGGGAGAATGGAGGAGTGGGATCTGGGGATTCTCCTTCTGTTGTGCCCATCAAACAGAGCTCCATCTCTCCTGCCCTCCTGCCACTGTGGTGTAGCCTGGAGGTTCAAACTCTCCCTACCAATCACTGCTTGTGCCTTTAGCCAATGGTACCTTGATTGTTTTTCTTTCCATCTTTGTTTTTTAAATTTTTTTCTTTCTTTTTTTTTCTCCTTTATTTTTTTCCCCCAGAAGTCCTGACCTCACATCATCATGCTCCAAAGGTACTCTGCTTGCAGATCAGACATCAGGCAGGTGGCCCATTTGTCAGACCTGTGGAGTATTTTGGGTGTTTTGGATTCAGCTTTAGGGTCAAAAAAACCTGCTGAAAGGATTCTTGCTCTATTGTGTGTCATGTGGCCTGAGCAGAAGCAGATCTGGCTTGCAGGAGTCACTGCAAGGACAAGCAAGAAGCACAAGAGAAGTGTCTCTCTGCTGTCAGGGGAGCTGGAGGCACTGCCCACACAGAAGGGAGCTCTCCCCAAAAGCTGGTTCATGCTCTGCAGCTCTTGTCTCTCCTGGGTACAACAGCAAGAACAGAGAAGGACTGAAAAGATAAATACTTTTGTGCCTTGAACTGATCAAAAGCCCCCTCTGCTCAAAGAGGTGCAAGGCTGGGTCAGAGCTGAGCTGTGCTCTGCCACATTTTCCCAAATTTCCATCAGTGTGGTCAATGTGGTCACTGATGGAGGAATCCCACTTTGCTGGGACCAGTGGGAGGCTCCCCACTGGCTCTGGTGGGGCTGTGGTCCAGCCTTTAACCTGTACAAGGTTTTTTCCATGCTGCACAGCTCCTCTGGGGAACAGTTCTGTCTTTTCTGAACAGGAATAGCTGCTGGCTGCAGAGTAAAAATGTCTGGAGTTGGGCTGTGCTGGAAAATGTGCCCTGTGATGGCAAGGGGAAACTCACCACTGGTTTCAAGGACAACAGCTTGAGGTCCCTTCTTCAGCTGTCTGTCATTCAGGAGTTTGCCTCATGGTTCCCACCAGTTAAACATTTCTATCAAAAGAGGACAGTGCTCCAAAGAGGAAAGGCTGACAGAAAAAAAAGCCAAACAGATTTCCTGGTTCTCTTTTCTCTAATTAGGAATGTCTCCCCTCAGCTCTCAAAAATCTAATCTGGGTGTAATACTTCTCAAGAAGAGAGCACTTCCCTTGCAGAATTTAGAGCAGCGAGCTCAAAAACCCGGGTTTTGGACTGAGGAGATTTTAAAGACAATTTCACTGTCTTTATTCTAAGTTGGAGAATAAGCCATGCAAAAGAAAAACCCTGTGAATGTAAAGAGACCGAGTGGACTGGTACAAAACCACCTCTGCAAGGTCTGTGTGGGGAGGACTCGGTCACAAAAGCAATGCTGTTCCTGAAGAAGCATTTGCAGGCTCCAGCCCCCAGTAAAGCTGAGCAGGGAATACCCAGAGTATTCCCAGTACAGGGATGGGAGATGAGGCTGCTCCAGCACTTGTCTGTGTGCAGGCACTCGAGTGAGCACGCAAAGTGTGAGTGCCAGAGCTGAAGGGCTGGTGGGGCTCAGGTGTTTGCACCCAACAAGTGTTGTGGCAGTGAGGGAGTCCGAAGAGGAGAAGTCAAGACTCATTCTCTTTCCCTTGAATTTATCCCAATGAATCCCAATGAATTTAGAGCAATTCATTGCCCTAAAAAGCAGAACATGAACTGTATTTTTCACTGAGGGCCAGGTCCCCCCAACTAAGAGGGCACCTGAAGAGCAATTCCCCTGTGCATGGGAATGAAGGAGACAGTAAAGGAAATTCATTTTCATGGGCCCTTCCAAATTTGTTCTCAAGCAGTTGTTAGAAATGTGAGCTCAGCCAATTGCCTCTCCAGAAAGAATAAGGTAAAATACAATAAAATGGCTTAGCAGAGGTTTTAAGCCCTGATATCCCTATTGATTTTCCATGGAAAGCAGACAGTGATGAATAGTAACAGTGCAGTGCCCTCGGGTCGGTTTTCTTGTGCTGAGATGCAGAAAGTACCTAAACAAGCCTGGTTTTACCAGAAATTGTCCTCTGGAGCACAGGTCACCCCTGTCCATCAGAGTCCTTCAGATCAGCTCCCTGCCCCATCACCCTCCCCATGGCTCTAAGCATGGACCTGACACAAATCTGTTTAAAAACCTTTGATGTGACGCAGGAGATGCAGTGGAAAACCATGACCAAGCCAAAGGTTGGGTGAGCCTTGCAAACTTTACTCTTTAAACGAGCTTGAGATCCTCTCCTAATTCCACACAGGTCTTTGCAAAACATTTCTGGGGCAGCCTGATGAGGAGAAATAGAGGGAATTGGGTGGAAGAATGGCTCGTGGGAAACAGAAGAAAATTCCTGCCAGAGAGCTCCTGAACCATGGCACCCTCTGAGCGTGGCCAGCAGATCTTCCAGGACCTCATTCCACGCTCTCATCCAGTGCCTGGAGGCCTCCTGGCGGCAGTGGAGCCTGATGGTGACCAGGAGAGCAGATTGCTGATGTGAGGCTGGTTCCTGCAGTTTCTGTGTCTGTGTGTGCAGTGAGAGACAGGGACAATCCTGGCCCCAAATACCTGTCTCCAAACCAAGGCTGGTGCTACTCAGGAAGGAAAAAATTCATCTTCCCACAGCCTCAACTCTTCCCCAGGGATGGAGCTGTTTTTATGTGTAAAAGTGCACTCTAATATGTCTTTGAAGAAGTCCTCTCCTGACTTGCTTCATCCGCTGGCGACGGAATCCATCCCTATCCATCCAGGATAGGAAGAAAACATTAAAAAAAAAAGCCCCTCCTTATTTTCTTTCCCCCTCGCACATTTTCAATTAAAACAGATTTATGCAAGCTATACTGAGTGTGCCACAAATCTCCTTGCATGGTTAAAGTTGATTAATTGGGGTCGGAAGTGAAAATTGAAGAGTGGCAGCAGCTCAGAGAACGCGAACGGCCTCTCCCGGGCCCCGCGGACGGTGGAGCGCACACGGAGCCGCCGGAGCTGGTTCTGCCTGGAGCAGAACCGCCTCCTTCACCTTGGGTTAAACACTCCAGAGCAAAGCTGGGGGCTGGGGCGGGGAGGAGGTTGGCCTCCAAATAATGTGTGTATAATCCTCAAGATAATCAATTTCTTACAGACGTTTTGTAAACTTTCGTGTTCGGGAGCGCAAGCCATAGTACTTTCTAAATCCCTAGGGGTTGTACTTGATATCCATTTGTTATTTCCTAATGCTATTCAATCTTTTTTTTTTTCCCCCCTCTGGTTTGTTGGGTTTTTTTGAAGCTTGCAGCCATAAGCTCGAGCCTCACGTCGGCAGTTGCCGCCGCTCCCGCCGTTCCGCGGCGAACTTTGCTCGTGTTTTCATATTCCTTTTCTTACACCCCCGATAAAAGCATTATCAGGGAAATTCAAAAGCAAGCAGAAAACTAGCATGGCTAATTTAGGCTAATTAGTATGGCAGAAGCTGAGTCTTCTACTTCAGAGGTTCCCATGCCCTCCCATGTCTCCACCTGATCGCCTTGTCCAGCAGCAAACCCAGGAGGCAGCTCCAATTATATCATAACCTCTTCAAACACCAAGCCACTCAAGCTAATTTTATCCTATTAAACAGACTGAAGGATTCAGAAGAAAGGTTCTCCCCCAAAAGCTTCAATTACCAGTGTCCCTGATTACCATCTTTACAATCCTATATGCTACAGTTAAATACTTTTTTGCTTAGTGTTGCTTTCTTGATTTAGATGAAAAGCGAGTATTAAGAGCATGTCTTTTCAACTCGAGCAAGTGACATTCATAAAAAAAAAAGGAAAAAAAAAGGAGCCTCTCTTGTTATTAGCGTGTTTAATCAAAGTCAAGTTTAGAACCGTTCAAAGACAACGTAATTGGGGGAATGCAAACATCCCCTCGCATCCAGTGGCATTTAAAGCAGCCACAGGTAACTGCCAGCAACAGCAGCGATGGCTAAAAGTATTAGGTCTAAAAGAAAAAAATAAATAATAATATATAAAGAAAACAGCATGATCTCCTGAGGAAAGGAAATGTCGAAGGGTGTTTGGATTAAATCCCGTGTCACTGATCAGCAATAAGGACAGAAACAGCCCCCGACGTGCTGAGCTGCTTCATCCTGCCTTGCAGCAGCACGTGGTGGCCCTGAGCACACAGCCACCCCTGGCCAAACACACTCACCTGGCTCACAAATGGGTCTGGGCTCTCTACCCAATCCTCATGGTGGCCTCAAGTCTTCACTCTCCATCCCTGTGACTCTCCTCTGAGGGCCAGGAGCTCACTGGAGAGCCAGCTCCCCATTTTCCTGGTCAGTGCCTCCTCCGAGGGGGCTGAAGCCTTGGCTTCAGATAATCCAGGCTATTATTTTTAACAACAAAGGGGAAAATGGAGAAAAAAATATATGTCATCTGAGCATCAAATTCACCCTCTCCTGAACACTGAACCTGGGAGAAGTTCAGGTGATGGCAGTAGCTGTTGGGACAGCATTTACATGGAAACAACACAAGGAGATTGATCTGGGAAGTTCAGCAGCACAAATCACAGCAAAAACACATCTTGCTTTTTTAGAAAGGAATTTATTCTTCACCTTCCTCAGACAGACTAATGTTGCTTATTCCTCTTCTTCCACTGACAGGAATTGTTTCAAACACACTTACAACTCAATATCCTTGTTTTCTTTCAGCATCATCCCGGTTTGTGAGCTCCCGGTCCGTCACCAGCTGGAAGTATTTGGGGGTTGGATTTCACTTCTGATCTACTCCTCCTCGCAGTTGAAAACGAGCATTTTTCTTTCTCTCTAGAAACAAACAAACAAACGATTTCTGTCATTTAACAGAAATTGAATGAGTTTCACCCAATTGCCCGCACTTGGGGTGATAGGGAGGTGCTATTGTCTGCAGACAATGATTCTCATGCAAATGAAACAACAGCTAAACAAGAATCCTCCCTATCTCTGTTTGGGCCAATTTTCTTAACGTTTCAGCAAAGCTTAATCTGTTGGCAGAAGTGTTTAGGCCCATTAACAGCTAAAGTCACAGAGTCCACAACTCACCCTGCTGACAGTAAACACGGAATTTGAGGAATGGCCTTCAAACAATGGCTAAGCCACAAACCGTTTTGTCATCAAATGCTGTGAAAGGCATACAGGCTGACGATTTTCTTCCTTGGGTTACAGCGATTTGAAAGCCCGGCTTCCCTCCCCCGAGCCCCCAGCACCCTCCAGGCTTGAGTTACAGCTGTTTTATTTGCCTTTCCAGCCCTACAGCTGTGGGACGGGGGTTGCAGGTGTGCTGCCCACAAATGACTCATTCCAGGGCTTCGTTATTATTTATTTGTGTTGGCTGTCTCGGAGGCCAGGGCCACCCTGTGCTCACCACTCTCTGTGTCCTGCAGGGCAGATTCCTGGATTTAATTTTGCTCTGGGAAGACTGTGCCCAGGTCCTTCCCTAACAATCTCATGGACCCACCATTCCAGAGGGGTTGGAACTTTGAGATCCCTTCCAACCCAAACCGTTCTATGACTCTGTTCCTATGGAAAAGAGAAAATTTGCCGTTGGGGGAGAGGAATAAATGGTAATTTCTAAATAATAAATTGCTAAATAAAATCCTTAAAGCTTGGATCCTGGCAAGAGGGATGGGGACGAGGATGGGGATGGTGTGTGGGTGCTGGGGTTTCTCACTCATTCTTGTCAGTTAGAAGCTCTACTGGGACTGAAGGAAGCCACTTTGAACCCCACTGCCTGAATGGCACCTGAGTTTATGCCCTTTCCCTGGGGAAAGGAGCACAGAGTGACAGCAGATGGCTGCAAACCAAGAGAGGACGTGGACAACCTTTTCCCTGGAGCTGTTTGGAAAACACGGCTCTGGAAACTCCGGATGCCAACGCCGTGCCAACACCATCTGCCTCCCACGCGTTTTCCTCCATGGGTTCTTCCCAGGACAAACCAAAGAGCAGGAGGGGAGGAGAGGAATGAGGATCAGGGCAGGTGGTGGAATGTTCTAACTGCACATCCAGGTATCCCACACTTGGGCTCGTTCAGGCTGCATTCGAACTGCCTTGCATCCCCCAGCGCCAGGAGGAATCCCCATTGGAATTGTCAGGGAATGTGAGAGAAGGAAGGAAAAGGGAAAAAAAGAAAGCTGGAGTGGGACAGAGTTGGCTGTGGCTGGAATGCAGCGTTAGGCACCAGCATGGCAGAGCTCTTCATCATTCCACAGCTCTGGAATGTCCACATTTCATTTCTTCACCTCTGACATTCGTTGCCATTAAGGGAGGGTGAAAACATGAGGTTATTTTGGTGTGAGCAACGGTTTGGAAATTCTTTTCCCCAGCCTTGGAATAGATTGGTCCAAAGCAACCCAAACATGTTTTTCCCAGTTAATTAGTTCTGTAGCAGACAAGATTCTGGGTTTTGTTTGAATATAAATGAAATTACATGAAATTAAATTAAACGAAGGGGAAAAAATTAGTAATATAAAAGAGACTTATTTTTTTAAAAGTAAATGTAAGAAGGCTTGTGGTCAAAGTTTTCTGCCCTATCAGGTACTATATTTTTAAATAAATGCTGCAGTGTTTCGTGGAAATTTTTTAAAATGAGAAGTATCAGTTATTCCATTAAACTGTGTTATTCCTTACTGCCAGATTTGTTTCATTCATATCTTTAGGTCATCATGGTTGCAGTGACACTGTTGCTAGTTAAATGTGGGAGGAAAGGTTTGTGAGGCTTTTTTTGCAGATGGAAATGGGGAACAACTCTGGTGCTGCCACTATCAAGCTATAGGGGTGAGATGAGAAATTAATTTTTCCATAGATCCTTCTGGATAATTCAGAGTGAAGTGGTTCCAAACACCCACACCTGTGAGAAGAGGTGGCTGCTGGGTGTGGTGCTGGCTGGTGGCACAAGAATCCATGTCCCAGCTCCCACTGTGGGGCCACTCTCCCACATTCAGCCCCTCATACAAGCATTTAACTGCAATTCCAGCTTTCCCCTGATTCCACATTCAAGCTGATGGGAACAGATGGAGAGGCAGGGCATGAATTATATGAATGAGAGGTGGAAGCACGAGGAAAGGATGAAAAATGAAGTTTAGCGTGGAGCAGACACCTTTATCAGCAGCACTAGGACCACAGGGATGTATTTTGCCAGAAGAGTGTGACGGCAGCACTCCATGAACTTAACTTTTTATTGGGCTGAAAGCTCTTTTCTCTATTTTTTACATACTACAGAGTCCTTACAAATCCCAAAATACCAACCAGAAATACTCCTTGGCAACACAGTGGAGTTTATGCAGCAACCAAGCCTTTCGATCTACAAGGCAGCATCAAAGGGGGAATCTAATGAAATTTTAAAGAGGAACAAGCCATAAAACTCAGATCAAAGACTCTGAATCGTTTTGCTTATTTCTGACAGACCTGAACATTTCTTGGGAGAGTTTCTTCTAAAAGAAATAAATAAATCACCACCTTAAAGCCACAGCAGGACGTTCCTCCATATACATAAATACATATGTATACAAATAAAATGCCCAGAGTAAATCAGTTTGCAAGACTTGATTCTGCAAGACCCTGTTCAGGATCTCCTGATGGGGAGGAGATCCCAGGGTACCTGCAGGAATGTGGTGGGAGAGGAGCCCCCAGTGCCTGGCTGGCCAAAATGAGGAGGCACAGTGGTCACATCTGGCTCAGCAAAACATTTATAAGTTACAGGGTGTACAGCAGAGATGTTGAATAAATTATGAAATTTAATTTATTAGAATTATCAGAGAGACAGAAACAGACAAGAAAAATTTGACTGGTATTGAGCATGTAAGGCCATACCATCTAATCTGGAAGTTTTCACTCCCCTTTGAGAAATTCAAAAGATGTCACAGTTTTCCTTGTTGGAGGGAAGGTATAGACTGACACTGGGTATTTTGCTGAAAAAGTGTTTCTTCTTTTGGGCTTTATCAGAAGTAAGAATGATCTCGGTGTCCACAGCTCAGTCCTGGTTAATCAGAGCCATCACCTCGTGGTCCTGCCTGCAAGGGAAGCCAGAACTGACCAACCTGAGTGGTCCAGGGGAATTTGGGTGGGCTCAAGAACCCTCTGTCCATGGATGAGGCTTCTCTGCTGCAGAGTTGGACAGAAATAGGTTCCAAACTCATCTCTCCAGGGACAGGGTGGCATCCCAAACATGGGGTTTCCAGCCAAGTTCTCTGTGGGGTGTTAGGAGCACCCTTTGAGTTGCCTGAACACGGCCACTCGAACTTTGCAGGCACCAACACCCACCCCAAATGTGAAAATCAAGCAAGGGAAAGTTAATTGGTGTCATTAAATCTGTCAGAGCAGCAGGTTATTAAAATTACCACCATTCACTCTGAAAAAATGGGAACAACAAAAAATATAAAATTATGCTCCGGCTTTCTGAGCCTGTTTGTCTTGTTTTCCCACACTGCTTCTGAATTACTACAGGATATCACAATGTCCTCTATCCGTCTTCATTAGCATTGTGAGCAAATTGTATTGGGCTGTAATGCAGCATTTTCTCTCTTTTTTTTTTTTTTTTTGGTATTGTACAAACATACACGGTGTACAGAAAATGGGCAATTTAATATGAAAAGAATATTGTGCCTCAGAATTTTTATTTTCTAAACAGTCATTTCAGTTGGGAATTATTGCACGATTTGTGCATAATTTCTCACGGATAGTTATTTAAATATAAATAGGGGAAATATGTAAGTCCATATGGTGGCTATCTACCCTTTCTTGATGCCTCTCCATATTTTTAATAGTGCAATAAACAAAAGATAAAAACATCTCTAAGCCACACACTAGTCAAAAGAAGATAATTGTGCCTCTATGTGTTTATTGTAATTTGAATGTGCTTCAATTAACTTTCCTCAATATTTCCCAGTTCTTTTAAAAGAAACTTAAATTGGTTTTTATTTTGTGAAATTTGTTTTCTGTGCAATAAGGAAAAAAAAAACAAACCACAATGCCTTTATTTACCTCATTATGGGTACATCCTACACAGGAGTAGAGCTCAAACTCTTTATTCCCAACAACCTTCTTTTTTTTTTTTTTCCATTCTCACATGCTTCTTATCATACTTTAAGTAAAAATATCGAATTTCTAGTGCTCCTGAGGAAGAGGCAGCTCATCATCACTCAATATATCACATATCAAAGTGTGGTAAAACATGAAAATGGCAGAAAAGCAAACTCTTGCACTTTTGCACTGCAGTCACTTTTCAAAGATGAGAATTTATTACCCTTTCCTCCTCTAAATCATCAGGGCCACCAGAACAGAGAGAATGTATCCAGAATGCTTGTTGTAATTAACCTTGAGGCTTTTATTTAAACAAGGTCAACCATTTTAACAGCTTTATAAATCAAGGTTGGGTCCGCGTGGCTCTATAGCACCAGGCTAATGACAAAATGCACGTGGAATACTTATTAAACAGCATTTATTTACGGAAAAAAAATCTCCTGCAGGCTTCAGGGAGACACACCCACTGTCAGATCCAGCGCTGAGGATGGATACCCAGCTCCAGCCCCAGGAAAATGCCCCAAGGTGACCGCTGGAATGTGCTTTTTTTAGCTGCTACCAAGGAGCCCAGCCCAGGTATGGGCAAATTAGGTCATCTGCAAACCAAATGCATTTTTAATGTGATTGCAAAATTACAGGAGGTAGATTGCAACGTCCCAGTGTCTGCTGTTCTTGTCCCTAATGTTGTCTGATTTTTATTTACTGTTTCTCCTACTTCAGTTGGGTTTACTGGAAGGAGAAGGAAGGAGGACACGTGAGTTGAGTAAGATGAGCTACTGCTTCATAGAAAACCTTAATCAGTCTCTAAAATTAACCCTCTTGGATTCCTCCAGCCATTCTGGGTTATCTCCTCCTTCCTGATAAAAAATGGCCATCAGGAGTAATTTTTTTCAGAACGAGGAACATTAATATTTCTATTTTGCACTGTAAATATACAATAGCTTTCAAGTCACCCCTGTTCATAATTTCACACGCTGTTCAGCGTAAACGTGAAGAAAATCACAAGTCACAGTGCCTGACACAGTTTCTTCACGTGGTGCTCCTCTGCACAGGCATCCCTTACCAAAAATCCTCTCTTTGAAATCAAGGAGATCCACATGGACAACAGATATGTGTGACCACCCCAGTTGCAAAAAAGGCAGCATAATTGCCCTAAATGAGTCAGGTAATTTCTCCTCAAATATTTCTTGGCTGTGAAATGCTTTTTTTTAACCCCACAGTGGATGAGTTACACAGACCCCAAGGCCCACCTCCCTTGAACTTCACATCTGGTTTGCCACAACCACCTCACAAGACAAGCTCTGGGTCCCTGAAAACATCGGTACTGCTGCAACTGGGACCTTCCCCTAAACCTAAACCCCCTCCCTGTCACCTGCCCACAGCCATAGAACCAGACAAGCACAGGATGGTTTGGGTTAGAAGGCACCTTAAAGATCACCTCGTTCCAACCCCCAGCCCAAATCACACCCCACCAGCAGTGGGGACAGAACGAGGTGAGCAGAGAAACATTTTTTCAGCATCTGCATTCACCATTTTAATTGACTTCTCCTTTCATTTGTGCCCCTCCTGTGCCCTCCAACATTGAGCATTCTCGCCGCTCTAGTAACCCCCAGGGGAAAGAAAAAAAAACAAAACCAAAAAACAACAAACAACAGTTGTGCTAAATGAGATTTTTATGTGTGGGTGTTTTGAGTATCCGCGTGAAGCAAATTTCTACCCTCTTCTCATCAAAAAGGGAACGAGACCATGTGAGTGATGTGACCAATTACCGCCGAGCACCCCAGAGCAGCTCCTGAATATTCACGTCCGATTGCTCCTCTGGTGGAACAATTGGCTTGAGCAGCCTGAAAAGGCGATGATGTCAAATGTGCGGAGTGATTAAACGCGGCGAAATTACCAGCTGAAATGAGGAGCTCTGTTTCCTTCCCAGGGTAATTCTCCTCTCGGATTTTGCTCCGATGGGAGCAGGGAACACCCGGATCTGTCGGGGCAAAGGTGCAGCGGAATCCTGGAGGCAGCACGGACCGGGATGCACACGGGAGATTTGCTAAGGGTGCTTCCTCTTCACCCTCATCTTCCTGCTGAGCCACACTCCTGCCCCGGGTAGAGCGGCACAGAGGAGTATTTTGCAAGCACACCCTGATGCAAATGTAATTTGAATTAAAGATTTCCAGGGCCAAGTACCTGTGAGTTGAATTGTCCGAAGAACCAGCCAAGGCTATGTGTGTTCCATCAACATCAGCCCCATTTGGGAGCTCTCTGCACGGGCAAGCAACACCCTAAAGCCACAGTCCTGCTGTTGGGTTCGTGCCTGTGTCTGTCATCACTGAAAATGGCCTATAGTCATAAAAAATAGATTATTAATTCTGCCATCCTATTTTAAAAATGCTTGTACCACATATCATACTCCACTTCTCTGACTGAGTCATAGCATTGGGAACAGCATTTCCTGTTGCAGCACACAGAGCAGTGTGTGCTTCCCAGATGGCAGAAGGGAGCTGGGAGCATCCGTGAGGGATGGAAGAAGTAACACATCCTCCAGGATCACATCTTCTGCTGAGCCCTTGTCAGAGAGAGGGGCTCAGGAGCACTGCCCATCTCCAGCTGCTCAGGTTTGGGCCCAGCTCTGGAATCAATTTCTTCCCTCCTGGTCCCGCTTTGGGGAAGGTGATTGGGCACATGATTGTACAAAAAAATTATTTTTTTCTTGACAAGCGACTCCCACACATTTTGTGAAAGTGCAAAAGGCTTCCTAAATGTGATACAGGAGGCTAAGATGACAAAACAGCCTGTATAAAATCCTCCCTGAAACTAGGGAACTTTTTCTTTTCCGTCCTTTCTTCTTGTTTCCTACCCAGAGATCTGAGCTAATTTTCCTTATCCATAGGCTCCCCCATCCCCTCAAAAAAAAAAAAAAA